>JAKSZP010010698.1:0-149143 GCA_022478985.1 Massospora cicadina
TTATCAGCTAATAACCCCTATAAACTTATAACTTGCTCAAAATCACTTCTTGTGAAAATCGTCTGCGTTGTATTGTTATTGTTATAATTGGTTGATAATAGTATGACGACCATTATCCGTAGGTGAATAGAATTTTTAGATCTCAGCCCAATGCTTGGCCAGTATTTCTGCTAGAAATACTTGAGATGTCTCGAAATAGGGATTTGTTCCCTTGTACTGCCTAACCCAATCTTTTCTGAGATTACATGGTGACAGTTTCTCCAGTTTGACACACAGTCAGCAGCAATCCCTGATTTGTTTCTGCTTCTTCTCTGGATCCCCGCTCATATCCTTACTCTTTTCCTTATAGAGTCTCCTAATTATCGCACACAGCAATAATATCCCTGATAATGAATAGAACAATTGAAAGCTGATAAAGTTTACTACTTAAACTATATACCAAATGAAAACTATAAAAACTTGTGTAAACTATAGAACATATAAACTTTTTTATTTATAAGTGAATTCTAAGGAATTTATAGTGGGGATTCAGTTGTCTAACCCTCAGTTGAAACCTCTTCAATGAAATGGCGGTCATTGCCATTGAACCACCCATCCTCATCTCAACAGCGATGGTCTTCCCATCCTGGCTAGGATTCCATCGTTGGACATCCTCAAGACCTAAAATAGAAAGAGTCAGAAAATGTGTCCCTAACATTTTCCTCTCAATCCAAGAAAACCAACCATATTTGGTTAGCAACCTGCTTAGGTAATGAGACTTGTTACCCATTAAGGAAGGTCACGAACCAACTTATTGATTCACTAGTTGCAGGAGGCATCACTCGCCTTGCAACTTATTACTTACATTCCCAATCAGTCGGTGATGAAACCTGACTGATCCCAATCAGTACACTTGATAGTTAATCTCTATCAGATGCCCCTATTTCATCAGCAACTCTTCCTGAAGAAATCTTAAGCATTTATCCAGATTGATCCTTAATGGATTTGACCAGACAAATATCCTAAAATCTCCTAAACAAAGTTACTATGAAATTAGGGTCAAACAATTACCAATTCAGCTTGCATTAGGAAATTATCCCCTAGTGATTCCTGGTAATCTACCATGCTGGGAATATGGGCAAAATCCCAACACATCCCCTCTCTTGCCTAGATTTCCAGTGAGAAAAGGACCAGGGTAAGAGAACAATGCTCAAAACACTTGGGTGAATACTGCATTTGCTCAAATGGAGTATGATCACCAATGCTCAATGCTGTTTGGGATGATCTTTAGCATGCGGCTCTCTTCCTCTTCCTCCTCGCTACCACCTACTCAGAGTGCAGTCCCCATGAACTACTGTCATGCCAGGCTGATCAATTTACTCATGACGATATTAGTCCCAGGATCTGGTTTTCCCCCCATCAGGGCATATGACCCACTGTCATATTCAAGATTTTTGGTCTGGCGTCCTTGATTTCCTGATTTTCTCCACATCCTAGACAGTAGACTCATGTCATCAATGTTTGTTTTTCGGCCCAATTAAGAATGCTTATTTATGTTCTCTCTTGTTATTATCTTCTCATAACCTCTTAGCTCATATCATTCTGAATTCTTCTCTGGAGAGTTTATCCCATTAATTTTGAAATTAATTTCTCCTAAATTGGATCTTAATGGATTGTAGAGTGCATAATGTAAGCTTCCATATAGGTCTGACATCCCCACTCTCATCCAGCTCATATGTTGAATTCTGAGTTTCGGTACCAACAGCTACTCAAAAGTTTGTCTTATCAAGATCTTCAGCTCTTCCAGCAGATGAGGTGGGATGCGCAACAGAACCTCTTCTATGGTCCTTCCAGGACTCATATGCCTAGTCTGGCACCAGCAACTAGTCCTTCCGTGGAATTACTGGAAATGGTAACCAACCCTTCAGAAACCAGGCTAGCAAATGTTTCAAATGACTCATGGCCGATTCTCCCTCTGTTATCAATATCAGAGTTGGATTTTGAAACTCTCCTGCATTTAGCTCCTTTTGCAGATGCGCTGATCATCATCATGGATGCTCCTGAAATTATGCCCTTCGCTCTTGATCGCTCCTTTCTTGCCAGGCCAGACTTGCTTCCTGAGTTCCTCTTCCAACTCAGACAATACTACAAATCTGCTGTCTTGGCTACCGAGCTCACCATTGGCAAAAAAATTCATTTCAAACTTCCCTATGCAGAATTGAGGGCCCAAGTCACCAAGGCTTTATCTCTAGCGCTGAATCCCTCTGTCTTTGAGAACATCCTAGATAGGGATACTGTCGTTTATATCCTTCTCTTTGCCAACCAAGTTCTTGAAGTTTGGCCACAAAGCTTCCAGCCTCTCATGGGTTCCATCTCTCCTTCTGCTTCAGCTTCTGAGAAGCTCGTAGTTGTTGCTTGCAAGGTGTCATTTGCTCCTTGCATGACTATCTTGTTTCTGGCGCTTCCCATCGTTATCTTCCACTGATGGCTTAAATTGGTGGCATGATTTGGCAACCCCCGTCCATTATCCCTTGTTCTCTGCCAGCCCATATGTCCGGCGTTCTTGATGAAGCTTGTCAGCAGGTACTCAAGACTAATCTTCCAGCTCCGGTACCATATTGGGATTACTTGGGGTTATTCGCTGACTGCCTCTTTCTATACTGTTGCTTCCCTCCCCCCTTCGGGGTTTCACAATTAGCTTCTTCTGACATCTCATTTTCTCTTCCCCTAGTCAATTTCTTGCAGGGATCTGCATCCGCTCAAAGAACTTGGTTTCATGTAGGTCTAACTCTCAATAGCATCTGATCTCACATAGATTTTGACAAATTATAAATTCCTACAGCAATCCATCCTCCCTCCCCCAAGAGGCGACATAGGCAAAATAATCCCTGTATTAAAGATAATTAATAAAAATAAACATTATAAAATTATATCAATTTTCTACGCAGTTTTTAATCTTTTTTCCAATATCTTTTATCAATCTTTTATTTTTATTCTTTTTTTCCATGTGACTTGACCTTATTTTGGTTCAGTGGTCCATCTTTTTTATTTTTCCACAAACTAGGTCCTAGGTATTCTTAAACCTGCCAATTTTCTATGGTTCAGAGATCCTTTTTTCAGACTTAATTATCTAGATTAGTTCAGAGGTCCTTCTTTCAGACTTGACCAAATCATTAGGACATAACCAACTTAATGATTCATTGGTCCTTTGGGAACTCTTTTGTTTTTTATTGATCTATCGCTTCAAATACTTAGCAAGGACTAGATTTACAACTTTTCCATTCAATAGATTCTTGATGGAGTAGGTGTCAGTCACTGTCTATGTGATAATCTCAAATGGACATGACCATAATGCATCCAGCTTGTTTCTTCTCACAAAACCATGTATATTGTAATAGGCAACTCTTTCGCCTATTTGATATTCTGCTAAGGCCAGTCAGTTATTATCGTCCATCAATTTTGCTTGTATCCTTTTCTTCAACATAGTATCAAATGCTTTCAATTGATCTTGATCAGGATATTTGTCAGTCAGTTCAAGTACTGTTCAGCACTCATCCCCAATGTTGGTTCCATCACCAAATATAAAATTGGCTGCAACGCGGCCTTTCTCCCATATAGATATTCAAACTGCATTTTTCCCATCGCTGTATGATGACTGATATTGTAGGCGAACGTCATCAACTCTGGTATGTTCCTCATGCAGAAGTTCTTCCTACAACCAGCTTCCTCAGCGTCGTGTCCAGCGTTCCATTCACTAGTTCTACCAGTCCATTTGTCTCCAGCTGGTAGGGTACAGACACAGCTCCTCGAATCCTCATTATCTCATTCAACTGCAGGATCACATGAGACGTGAAGTTTGTCCCATTATTGCTAAGCAGGACCTGCGGGCATCCATGCCAGTATACTACTTGATCCAAGATGAACTTCGCGGTGCTGGTAGTGTTTACTTTCGTCAAAGCCTTCATCTCAACCCATCTTGTCAGATGTCAATAGCAACTAATATGTACTTGAATCCCCCCTGTGCTCATCATAAGCAGTCCCATCACATCAATGGACACCGTATGCCAGGCAAATCCAGGGTAGACCAGTCAGTATCCAGTTGTATTCTTATGTGGCTTGTGCAGCTGGCACTTTATGAAACAAGCTAGATAGTTGGCGACATCATAGTTGATTGACTCCCAGTAGTAGTACTGGCAAATATGATTGGTTGTTTTTCTCAGGCCTCCATTCCTGACAACCTTATGAGTGGCTTGAATGATAGCTACTCTTTCTGACGGCTTTAAAAAATAGTAACCGCTTCCCATTAATCATCTTAAACTCTTGTCCATCCATGGTCTCAGTGTTTTCCATTGCTTTATGAAGCACACTGTCAGGTTTCCCTAAGATGCGCTCGCTGGTGCTAATGCAGGGGAGCCCAACAATTAGGCTGACTGCAAGGGGCTGGCGTCAGCCAAGAGGACATGGGTGGCTCCAGATGCAACAATGGACAAGACTCCATTCATTTGAGCAAATTAAACCTAATAAAGATATAAGATAAAATAGATCTTATGAACAAAAGTATTTTACTAGAATAAAAATTAGGGATATTTATAGGGTATTTTGGGACACGTGCCTGAAGGATCATCGTGGCCCTGTCCAAGTAGGGTTTCTCCTGGCCTTCTGGATTGCCCACTATTCTGACCCTTATTTGGATCAAGCCACCCTCGTGACCAGATCAGGTGAGATCCCAGGTCACATGTCCTAAGGAAAGGTTTGTACCATTTCCTAAAATTTGGGCTAATTTATACCAAGCCCCAAATTCAATATGCTGGTAGATTTGACTCTTATTATCAAATCTAAGAAGCCGTTGAGGATTTACACCCTTGAAGGGGGATGTCAATCCTTCCCCTGGACAAGGCTTACACCTAACCCAGGGAAAATCCCGACATACACCTTGGATTTCTCAGAGCTCGTTCCCAATTTTACCATCAACCATTCTCTTAAATAACTCATCTGCCTGCTGGTATAACATCTGGACCATTGGTAACCACGATAAGCCAACCACATTCTGGTGAGAAGCCCCCGCTCAATGGAAAATCTTGTAATTGTAATCCTGTAGCTTAAGTGCCCATTGGGCCAGTTGTCCTTCTGGTTCTCTCATATTGTGGTGCCAATGCAACGAGGAGTGGTCTGTTACCACTTTGAAGTGTGTTCCGTGTATTTACACCCAAAATTGCTTATAGGCATAAATGACTGCAAGGCATTTACGCTCAGTTATGGTTTAGTTCCTCTCAGCAGCTGAGAGTGTCTAGCTCACATATACCACCAGATGTTCATCCCCAAGTTCATCTACTTGGCTTAATATGGCGCTGATTGCCGTCAATGAAGCATCAGTTTGATAATAAACTCTCAATTGAAATTTGGATATTTCAAAAGTGGAGAATCATAGGTACCAGCATAGCTCATCAAAGAATTCCTGTGCTTCTTCATTCCATACAAATCCTTTCTTTGGATCTTTCAACAGATAAAATAAGGGCTTGGTGATTTGTGAAAAGTCCCAAATAAATCTTCTGTAGTATCCAACCATTCCAAGAAATATTTGAATGTCTCAGACACTCTTAGGCACAGCCATCCGTTCTATGGCTTTAATCTTATGGGCTTGTGACCTCAATCCACTAGGGTTGATCATGAAACCCAGATATTTCAACTCTTTCTTGAAGAAGTGATACTTCTTGGCTTAATCTTCAGGTTTGTCATGGACAGTCTCTTGATTACTTCTTCCAAGTGGTGTAAATGGTCAGCAAACGTCCTACTGAGCACATTGAGATCGTCCAAGTATACCAGGATGCACGACAACTTCAAGTCACTCAGTATATCGTCCATGGTCCTCTGGAACGTTGCAGGCGCATTACATAGACCCTGGGGCATCCTCGTCAGTTGGTATAGTCCCTGCGCGGTCATAATTGTACATTTTTCTCGGTCTTCTTTTGGAAAATCGGTTTGCCAATATCCTAAGATCAGATCCATTGTGGAGAAATACTTCGCTTCTCACAATTGATCTACCACATCATGGATTATTGGTAGGGGATACAAATCCTTGTTCATATTTTTATTCAGCTTTTAGTAGTCAATCACCACCCGATTATAGTCATCCTTTTTCTTCACAATTAGAATTGGACTTGCCCAGGGCCTCAATGACAGAACTAGAAGCCCATGCTTCACTAGTTTGCTGATTTCATCTTCCACTACTGCTTTGGCCGCTTTCAACCATCAAATCGGTCTCATCTTGATTGGCAACTTTTACCCAGTGTCAACCTTGTGGATCATATCTCTCATGAATCCCAAATCATGGTTGTCCTGAGCTATTACTTTCTAATACTTTTCGAATAATTTGAGCACCTCCTCTTAATGGCCTTCTGTCAGATCAGCAAGTTGCTCCCGATCAACCAATAGGTTGTTACTCTTGGTTACCCTGGCCAGTAATCCCATCTCATTGAGGGTCCCAAAATTGTGGAATTTCATCAGTTCAGCCAAAGGGATTAGATGAACAGACGCAATGATTTGATTCTTCCTGATCTTCATCAGTTATTCACTCTAAAATTCGCCAGGAGAACTCAAATTTCCCCATGGCCCGGCATTATTATTCCAGGAGCCACCCAAGGCTCTACTCTGGACTTCTTCCAGTGGCTTCCAACCTCCCCATACATTAGCTCCAGTATCTCATATGTCATTCCCATATCAACTATCATCTGTGATCCCGGCGGTATGGTTTTTGCATTCTTGATCCTCAGTGGAATTCCTCAATTTTTTAGGATTTCTGTCAGCATTTCTTGTCACTTCCAGCCAACTATTTGGTATCAAATTGGGACAATGCCATCATTGTATATCAAGTTGGTGAAGTTGTTTCTTCTATTCAGTGGAGCTTTCCCATCCTTCTGATAGAACAATGGTAACATCTGACCCAATATGGTCAACGTATTATCCTCAAAGTTACATTTAACTCCATACTTCTGTAGAAATTTCATCCCAATCAGAATGTCATATTTTTGGTTGGCCAAAACTATTGCTGGCGCAGATACCACCAACGATCTTAATTGCAGTGGCAAAGTGCTATACACTCCACATGAGATGGTGGTATTTGGCCCAGCAGTCCAATACTCCTTCTTGTGTTCCAAGTCAGGTGAGATCTTCGTCCTCTTCACCAACATGGTTGAGACAATCTAATGGGTGCTCCGCTGTTGATAATTGCCCTCACCCACACTCGATTCACTTGTATATATATATATATACTTGGAGTATTGCAAGATAGTGTTTACTGAGTGTATAGCAGCGTTATTAACTGGATTGAGGGTGTGAATGATTTGCACCAATAAATCAGAAAATGATTTCTTTATCATGCTGAGGGGGATCAACAAGTTTGCCTCATCTAATTGGACTTTGGAGAATTCATTGTGACTATCAGCAGCTCAAATCTTGTCCACCAGTTGTCAGGAGTATGGCCGGGCAACTTCCTTGATTATCTTAGGGTTGATTCCCTTTTCCCCGGATCTTGTCACTGCATTTACGTCCAAATTGACCACTTGATACAGTTGATCCTGTACATCTTCATCCATGAACAGATCACTGATGTCAATTATCTCATTCAAAATGTCTGGAGGAACAGCCTTCTCTGAAGCTCTAGACTTTTCCACCTCTAGGCCATGGCCCTTTTCCCAACTCCTTGGTGGCAGCAGACTTTTTTCGCTTGGACCACGTTGATTTGATCATTTGGCTTCTTGCAGTGCACAGAGAATTGTCTCTTCCCTCCACATTGGTAGCAGACCTTTCCTTTCTTATTCATTGTCTGAGCTATTAGGGCTTATTCCACAGCACAGTTTGGTTATTCATCTCTTTAACAATTTTATTCTTCATGGTATTCAAATTAAATACTGATTGGATTTTAAACTTCTGTTTGGGGCATCGAAGGTTGCTACCAAGATTTTAAGATATAAACCATCTGAGAGGTAGTAATTTCCATCGTGAACATAAAAGACATCATTTGGTGCAAATTGTGATAGGCCCAAAGGGCCACTTGTAATGCGATTCTATCATTGAAGTTATCCAGTACCTTCTCTCCAGCCAGGATTTGTGACTCCTGGTAGAACCAATCTTCAAAGCTTGCTAAAGACTTGTCTTTATGTAATTGGATGCCCATAAACTCCTGTTTGCACTTTGACATGTGTGTCAGGCTCCCAAATTCCTTCATTATGGCCACCTGGTTTCCGCATAAAACCATCTGTCCCCCTCCAGGTGGGGCAACGCTAAGTCCTGACAGTCGGTGTCTAGTCAATTTATGACATCAACGCCTTTTGACGATCACCATAGCTGTACATAGTCATATCAAACAGTCAGAAAAACGCTGGGGCATTATCCTGATGGAAAGTCAGCAATTTTGGAATTGCCTTATTTTCCTCAAAATATCTCTAGCCAATTCTCTAGGTTTAGCCACTCGGCACACTTGGGCTTTGGCTTTGGGCGTCATCTCTGAAATGACAGAAAAAGCTGGCGGCATGTTTCTTGGGGTATTTGACATCCAATTATTGTATGAGGACTTCTTTCTTTGGCATTAGTTACCACATATGGCTGACAATCACATTTGTGAGTTTTTGCTCCTTGACCTGCTTGATCAGTCACTCAATATTAGAGCTGAAATTTCTCAAACAAATGCGATTTGCTTCCCACTCTGTTTTCAGATATAAGACCTCTCGAACTAAGTCCACTTCTTCCTTCTTTAATGAAGAAACTTTTCCAAGTAGCTCGTTCCCAAAACTTGCGACTTTTTTAATCACTTCCTCCACCTTGGCGACTCATTCTTCCAAGGCTGCAGATTCTCTATGATCCACTGAGTTTAGGGCATTCTGATTAACAGTGGCTAACTCCGTCCATAGTTTTTAACTCATTTTATATGGAATCCTTTTAAGTTCTTCTACTCAACTACACCCCTGTAGTGAGCACCACTTTGTAAAAAGCTATGGGTCTGGTTATTACCAGATAATATTCCTATAAACTTATTACTTGCACAGATTTGGTCCTTGTGCAATTTATCCATGTTGTATTGTTAATGATATAATCATTTGATAAAAGTATGACGACTATTATTTATAGTTAAATGGAATTCTTAGATCTTGGCCCAACGCTCAGCCAGTATTTCCACTCAAAATACTTTAGATGTCTCAAAATAGGAGTTCATTATCTTGTACTGCATAACCCAATCTTTTCTGAGATTACATGGTGACAGTCTCTCCAGTTTGACACACAGTCAGCAGCAATCCCTGATTTGTTTCTGCTTCTTCTCTGGATTCCTACTCAGATCCTTACTTTTTTCCTTAAAGAGTCTCCCAAATATCGCACACAGCAATAATATCCCTGAGAAATAATAAAACAATTGAAAGCTGATAAAGTTTACTACTTAAACTATATACCAAATGAAAACTATAAAACTTGTGTAAACTATAGAACTTATAAACTTTTTTAATTATAAGTGAATTCTTGGGATTTATAGTGGGGATTCAGTTGTCTAGCCCTCAGTTGTGACCTCTATATGAAATGGCGGTCATTGCCATTGAACCACCCATCCTCATCTCAGCAGCGATGGTCTTCCCATCCTGGCTAGGATTCCATCGTTGGACATCCTCAAGACCTAAAATAGAAAGAGTCAGAAAATGTGTCCCTAACATTTTCCTCTCAATCCAAGTGAACCAACCATATTAGGCTAGCAACCTGATTATGTAATGAGACTTGTGTTACCCATTTAGGCAGGTCACAAATCAACTGATCAATTTTCTAGTTGCAGGCAGCATCATTCACATTAAAACTTATTACTTACATTTTTTAATCAGTCAGTGATGAAACCTAACCAATCCTAATCAGTATACCTGATAGTTAATCACTATCAGATGCTCCTATTTCGTCAGCAACTCTGCCTGACAAGATCTTAAGCATTTGTCTGTATTGATCCTCTACATTTCATGTAAACGGCAGAAGAAGTTTAGACTGGCCTCCCAATCAGGATGCATAGGCACCCAAAAAGCAAGCCAGAATGCCAGAGGCATAGCCAAATGAATGACTTAATATGGAGCCAGGCATTGGGAAACAACTAATTGTTGGTGCAGCACAATGGTAAGTATGATCCTGACGACGAACCACACTAAACCCACTCCTGACCCAGGAGGTCTTGCTGCAGGGGGTGGGATAACTGAGATGGTCTCGATGAGGTCCTCAGCATATGGGGCCATTTCAACTGGGGCGGCAAGGAGACAGATTCTCTCTTGCAATTGGTGGACATATGGCCATAAGATCCCTGTGTATTGCTGCCAGAAGTTAGTGATAATGGGGTTGTAGAGCCAAAAAATCAGACTCACTGAACCCAATTAATGATGGCTGGGGCCATAGTGACCAAGAGTACTGGTAGAGCCCATCTGGTATATGGACCAATGGGCCACCAGGGAAACGCCATCAGGGATGCAGTCAGAAGAGATAATAAAAATTGTTTGGTTTTTTGGTAAAAATTTATTTGAAGGAAAAGTAAAAAAAATTGACCAACAATTTTCTTAGTTCTATGCAACTGATTAAATAGTGGTCAATTGGGGTAGTGACAAGCCAGGATGGGCCCTGCAATTTTGACCTGACTGGCAAATTGTTCAGGAATGGGCAGGTTTATTCCTTGAGAACTGACATTGCAAAATTTGGCAGTGTGTCAAGTTGCTGTCAGTTCAACCTTGAACATCCAAACCGATACTTGGTTAAATTTCTGACAGTTGGTGCGACGGCGTTTGGCCTGAAGAGTGATGGGAATCCTCCAAGGCCACCCCACATAGGGGTGGGTCCATTTGGTTGGGAACGGGTTTGGGACGCCCAACCCGCCCGCGCTTGGTTGCTGGGCTGTTCATTTGGTCAGTGGCATCACATCGGCTACAACTCCTGAATTACTAACCAGGGACTTCAAACCCTTGTCGGTGGCACCCAATGCTATAGCCTGATTGTTAAGGATAATCCTTGCCAACTTTGGTAGAAGGGTGCTTTGTTCATATGGCATATTGATCAAACTGGAACTGTTGGGCGTTCCAGCCAATACCTCAGTCTTCATGCCTTCCCAGCTATTTGAGATTCAGGCATGGGCCAAATTGCCACTCAAATTAGATCTGGCTGATTTCAATTTGACAATTTTTGTGTAGATTTTGCTAATTCCCTGTAACAGTTCTGCTGAGGTGAGTTTAGGTACTGGGGGTGGGATCCAAAGTGGAAGAGCTGTTACCCATCGCTCATCTACTATGTGAGCGAGATCGCCCTGAGTAACGAGAGGTACTGCCATCCTCTTTGGTGTCTTTTTACTTGGGAACGGGAAGATGGCTTGATCAACATCCAGGGGACGTTCCCCAGGACTTACACTAAAGATCTGACCAGGAAAATATCCTAAAATTCCCCAAACATAGTTACTCCAAAATCATGGTCAACCAATTTCCAATTCACCTCGCATTAGGGAATTATCACCTAGAGATTCCTGGTATTCTAACAGGCTGGGGATATAAGCAAAAATCCCACACCTGCCCTTTTAGTCAAAGATGTATTCCGCTCTAGAGTTGAGGAACCTGAGAAAATCATGAGAAGATTGGCTCAGCGCAACATCCAACTTCAAGCTGAGGCTATGACCAAATTAGCAAAAACAGTGACTAAAGAAGGGCAGGCTGCCAATGAGCTATGAACCCCACGGCCTACATTCCAAGTATCTGATATGGTACTATACTACCATAACTGCATCACTCCTAGAAGCGGTGATCTTGGATCCATTTGGGAGGGACCTTTCACCATCACCTATAAAAGAGGTAATGAGTATTCCATATAATTGTTAGTTATAGGAATCACCATCAACCGAGTACATAGCTGCTTCCTTTAGCTTTATTCTCCCCCCACCATTCTTGAGTGGGGTGATGCCAGACATTTGCTCTCTCAGCTGAAGAGAAAGAATGTCTTGGTTTGTAATCAGCTAAAATGGGGAAATGTTGGCCATTTATGAGTTCACAATGAATCAGGAAGCAAATTTAATTATAAAAATGATAGAATTGATCAAAGACCCTGATTGATTCTCGATGGAACCCCGCAAATTGAGGAAACACCATTTTGAATCTGAAATTGGCAATAAACCAAAAATTGAGCAGTCAGATTACTCCAACCATGCGATGGATCTCAGGGCAACCATATGAAGGCACTCCCTCAGCTATGCCTAAGTCCTTCAAAATAACTACGCAGGGGCCACCCCCTTTTATAGGCGTGGCAGAGGTCCCCTGAGGTGAAAGTAATTTATCTAGAGGTGATTGGTTGAAGTTCATCAGAACATTACTGCATGGGTAATTACTACCCCAAAACCCCAACCTTTGTTTTATCAGTATTAACTCACTTTACCCAAGATCTGATAGGATTGAAACCCATATTATCTAATTCAGAAGCATCAAACTATTCCAAACCTATTCCCAAATTCCCCTTGACCCTTGAAACAGTTTGATGTGGATTTGCAGATATTAAGTGGATCATATTTCTGTTATTACCACGCATCTCTTAATAAAAACCTTATAAAAACAAGTTTATATTAGTGTATATTTTATTAAATTTTATCAAAACATTTGTGGTATCCAGCGGCGTAAGCACCAGCAAGCACCCTAAGCTGGATTCCTACATTTCCAAAGGAGCCAACTGACTCACTGGACCTCATGTCTTTGCAACTATATGCCCAATCTCAGCTGAAATTACCATTTTGATTTCCTTTGTACCGTTGTCTCCTCTGCCCCCAAACGCTCACTCTGGGCCTGAGTAAATAAAGTGTGCACGATCTGCCCCATTTTTTGACTTAGACCACTCAAAGTGGCGCTGCTCCTCCATAGCCCAATCCAGAGCCCACAGGCTCGACTACTCCCATGATGCTCCCATTGACAATCACAAACCTTTTTTAAATGGGGCACAATCCTTCCTCCCCCTACACCCAAGTGATAGATGCAACTGCCACTGATTCGGTCAATTAAGAAACTACATGTCAAACGCCACTACCACTCCAATCAATCAGGAGCCAACTTGGACTCCAGTGAATTCAAAAAATTCACCAATCCACCCAACCCAGCCCATCCGTATGCCAATCAACCTATTGTTTCAGCCAAAATCCCTTGAATTACTCGGAGGAAGTTGATGATTTGGGAAATCCCATCCCTGACTTGTTTGAGGTTCTAAGCCTCAAAATGTACCTAATCGCAGAATATGAAGCTCAATTTCCAACTTGGCACTATTCTCTATGCCTTGATGCCAATGAGTTCTGAAGTGACCATCAACTCACCAAAGAGTCTGTTGCCTCCCCTGATTGTTGCCCCCTCCAAAAGGCCATAGCAAAATCAGTTGCAATCTTGGCTATGAGGCTACCCATCCTTTTCCTTCCCCCATGCAACAAGCTTATAAAAAAAATCCTATGATTTCACCAAGTTGCCAACAAAGCAATATAAAAAAGTTGCAACAGTCACAAAATTTGGCCCCAAGACCTGCATTATCAGTAACAACGTCGCCACCTTCACCACCCTTCCCAAAGTTCGCCTTGAGGATGAAGAAAGCTTTTTAAAATATATTACCACCCTCCTCATAGTAAAATCAATCTACAAGCCACACTCTGCTACCTCAACCCCCATTTTGAGGATTCACCATGTCCATGCTCTCAGCGCTTTGCTGAAACTGTCTAACACAGAGGAGGAAGATGAGCCTCCCAATCCCCACTCACCCCTCACCATGGACGCACAGCAGTTTACCGCCTCCAATCTGGTTCTGTCATTTTATTATTTTGTTTTTCAATTTGGTTGTGTGATATGTTCATCTCTTTCTGTTTCTTCAAATTTTAGTTAATATAAATTTAACTCCTCTGAGCTTGATATTGTCCATCCCCTGTTTGACTTGCCTCAGTTAAATAAATAAGAAGTATGCTTTCAAGGCAATATTCTCCCATATAAAGAGTCAAGCTCCAGGGTTAATTTGGTAATGAATTACAGCCTCATCCATATTTTTCTCCTAGATCTTTCATTTACCAATCATGACCTAATATGATATTTGAATAATAGGCCACCGTGGGCCTTCAGTTCTGCTCAATTTTGACTAATCTAATTGGAATGATTTACATGGTCTCAGTGCCAGGCCTGGTAATGTTCAGAAGTCAGCTACCTCTACCAGGGATTAATCTCTGACTAAGTGACCAGAATCCATACTTTGAGACAAGATACACAGAAAGAATTGTGTGCGGTCTTCTTGTAATGAGCACCAAATGTTGAAACTTGTGTAGAGCGTTGTTTTTAACTGCACTAGTAAATATATCACCAACTTGAAGTACTGAATGAAGACTTTAACTTAGTTCAAAATCTTCCAAAAGAAAAGCAAATTCAGAAACAGGGTTTTTTATTTAAGAAAACAAGAGAGTATCAATTACTGCCAGAGGCTCACAGGCTTGCTCAAATAATTTACCTGATATGTTTTATAAATTTACTTTAGAAAAAGATCTTCTTTAACTTGGCAATTGTCTCAGATATCCTACGTCTTCTGAGTTTTCATTGGTGCTTTCCATGGTTTTAAGCAGCACCTCCATATGGTAGACAAAAATCATAATATCCAAATTTGGGGTGGAAAGTGAATAACTAAATTGAGGCATTTTCATATATAGATGTGACACACCAGATGCAGTCATTGACTGACTATCCGCCATAATAGGTATAGGACTCTATTACCAACAGTTTTACGCCAACATTTAGCAACGTAGAATAGTATGATAAAATAAAGTAGGAGGCAGCATAACAATTAAGGCCACAGAATTGATAACCAATATTTTTAGGAAATGAAAGATGTGCCAGTGGAGTTTCAAAAATTTAATTGATAGTATACTAATACTTTAGGCCACTAAATCTAAGCTGCGGCCACATGGCAAAATAATTGCAATAGAAATCAAATCTGCAATCTAATTAGTAGTTAAAAATGAAATTAAATATATATATAGATGTCATATCTAGATGTTTGGTCAAACTGATTACAAAAAATGCGACTTGCTATTTATAAGTAAATGGTCCCATTAACTAAGCAGTTTGCTAGCTTAATAGGGTTAATCACTGAGGTTGGTTAAAGGTATTGGGAAACGTTTCTTTAGAAATCCAACCCAAGTGGGGTCATAACCTGGTTGGAGGCAAAATCTGAATAGGCAGATGAAGTATCATTGTTTCATATGGCTCCTAAGGGCTAATTTATTGGCGATGAATGCTGTTTCCATTGGTGCTATTGTAAAATTTTGGCGCTAGATTCACCTGTATATAAACCCTCTTGCTTTTTTGATAAAGACAGCAATAAGGCAGTATAGTACAGATTTCTTTGGAAAAACAATTAGATAGTTAAAATACTCTATTTTGGTTTTTTATTAGAGTGGAAGAAAATATTTTATCTTATCTATTTGTTTTGTGTCAACTATTGTGACTAAAGTTAAGAATAGTTTTCCCCTGTTAAAAGTTGTTCTCCAGTATTCCAGTGGAAAAATTGAAGTTTTTTCTTTTCCCATAAGTGCCTTTCAGTTACTAAAAGGAGGAACGTCAGCACCCGTCTTTGGTGAGGAATAACTTATATTAGTTGTGAAAAACTCATCTAGGATAGTTGGATTCATGAATTATCAACCTGATATTAATATTTTATTTTTACCAATATATTCAACGCACGCCTCAAGCCTGTGCAGTAAGCCCAAAAGTATATTTAGTGCTCACTACAATGGGTAGTCAGGTTTTTGGGCAATAAGTTCCATTATAGATTATCTTTGGAATTCACATAAGCTTGAACTCTGGGATTTGCAGTGAATAGAGACTGTGAGAAAAAATACTATAAATTTGGCATTACTATCCAATCTAACTACCTTGGATGAACAAGTGACTAAAAATGAGGAATAAATAGAACAAGTTGCAAAAGGTCAACAATCACCTTTATGAGGAAGTTATTTACTTAAAGCAGAAGGAGACTAAAGTAATTTTTCCTTCAATGTTCCAGAAGGATGCTTAGAAACAGATAAAATAATGATTCCTCTGGATTTAGGGTGATTTAGTGCAAATTCTAAAGCATTTGTTGGACAAGTACAAGTCTAATTCATTAATAAGAGTTATTTGGAGGTGAATAATGTAAAAATTGGCCAAAAGATCCTGGTTGATTTCCGGTGGAACCCTTAAATTTGGGTAACATTTTATTAATACTACTTGGGAAAATAACTCAAGTTTGGGTAGTTTAATTGCCCTGACTATGTGGCAAATTCAGGGAGTATATTGGTGGTTCCTCCCCGGCCCAATTCCAATTTAATTCATGCATCTACGCTGCAAACACCCCCTTTATAGCCTTGGAGGGGGTCCCTCAAGGTGTAACTATTTTCCGCCTAGGTGATTGGCTCAAATTTATAAAATCTTTACCTCACATCCATGCCATACCTACTCTCAGCTCTCCATCAGCCGTTCTGTCAAAGAAAGCCAAGATTTGAAATCTTGATAGGGCAAACGCTCATATTCCCTAATTTGAGCTTTACTAAGCAATGCAAACTTCAAGCCTTGACACTTTAAATATAACTATTGACTTATTAAGAGGGTTCTCTTTTTACCCCTTGAGACCACTAATAAGATATAAAAACCAACATTTTATTATTTATTATGATTTGTTAATTTTAATATCAGTGGTGCAAAAAACCCTGAGTTATATTGTTGTAATTAAGATAAGAAAAGCACCAACGAGCATCTCAAACGCCTAATTACCCCCAACAGCATTTATAAAAACTCAAAAATCATAAGTGTGATTGCACCCAATTGGAGGCAGGTAGAGCTGACAAAAAAGATAGATGAAAAAGTTTCACCAGGAAAGTAAAGCCCCCAGATAAATATGTCTAGAACTTTCATTGAAACTTTAAAGATAATCTCAGATAAACTATCATCAGTTAATAGGGTTAATGGCATGTATCTTCCATCAAGATAGCAACAGAAAAGTTCAGAATCTACCACAAATCTATCTTACACCAGGATAATGCTCTGGCATTTTTCCGCCTACCTGAAATGATGATGTTTGGCTAAGGCAACCATCAGAAAGCAATAACAGATATGAAATGCTTATACACAGATTGCCAAAGCCTAGTGCTGCTCACTTAAATGAGGAAAATTGGATGTACAACAATTCCAAAAAAACAATTATGAATAAGTTATGCAGCCCTGAGCAGATAAATAGCCATAAACAGTAGTTCTTTTTTTAGTACTAGATAAACAGTAGTTCTTGGTAATCTAATTAAAGAAGAACGAAACTTTTGCCTTTTTTTGCTGACTGATTTTTACATGAAATGTAAATCCTGGCAGGTGTAAGCGTTCTGTCAGAATTGATTATCATGTCATATGCAGATGGCACTTTAGCCATAGAGAGATCTGCAGCGCGTCATGGTTTCAACGCTTGCAAACCAAACTTTCACATCAAAAATAATGGAGTACCTTAAGATATTGGGATCAACATTTCAGGCACCTTAACAAAACTTAAATATGTTCCCATTAAAAACAATCAGAACACAGTTAAGTTTATTCAGTCCAATAAGGAATTACAAGACTGAGTAGTAATGGTAAACAAAGTTTAATGACCAAAACTGGGAGGATAAGGCTCAAAGCTGCTTCCACAGATGTGAAAAACCTGATTATTCGCCACTTAATGTTAGAGTAGGGAGCCTAAGGAACAAATAAATCTGGTCTGAGCTAAAGAGAAGAAACTGGGAAGATTTTTAATAAAAATTAGCATTCTAGATATGAAACAATCTAGCACTTAAATCAATCTATATTTTATTTGAGGTGGGCTGACTTTGGGACAAAAACTGCACCAATAGAAGGGATAAAGAACAGGAAGTGAAAAATAAGTTTGGAGGACAAAACCCAAGTACTGGGGGTAAACCCTTCCTGCGCGTGTTCTGATTAGCTGGGATTACATGATCTAACTTCGCTAATTTACTTGGTCAGACTGAGGCATGGTGCTCGAATCCACATGTATTGATATCCTCTTAGCACAGAAATACTTTCTGCCATGACAGGATTCAAACCTACATCATGAGGATGATAGCAGGACGCCCATCTCAACTATGCCACGCCCCCTTCCTGCAATCAATCCTGTTTTCCTGGGATTATTCAAAAACAAATTAATAATTTCAATTTCATTGTAGATGAAAATACACCTGATCTGCTCTATATAATTATTTTGACAAAAAAATAACAGAGGAAAGGTAAAGATTATTGACCCAGAGATCATAACAGAGATCACTTGGCCTTATGCCTGTGTTAAAAACTGGGTGCATGGCTACTATTCTTTGGTAAAGAGTACCGTTTATTGAAGTCTAGCTTCGTTGACAATAATTCCCAGAGGTTAATTGCACAGGTTGATTATGTGCACAATTTACGTTGCTTGATAGATATATATGAGCAATCATAGAATGATAACAAAAATCTATAGTTTAATAAATAAACCAGCTGTGGTCCAGCGCTAACTTAAATAATTAACAAAATACTAATTTGACAATCAGGGACAACTTTTTTATTGCAGCTGAACTTAATTAATCTCAGATTTATAGCCCATCCTTAGTTCCCATCATGCTGAGTTGGCGGAGATCTACATCAAGGTCTGCTTCTCTTCTAAAGATATCCTTTCCTTACTCTTTATCTACACAAAGAGCCCATAATTATTGTACTACAACAAAAATTAACTGAAGATGAATAGAACTTATTAATGTATTTAAAATCATAGTAATTTTTAGTAATGTCAAAATTGTCTGATGCAAGAGATAAAGAAGTGTTAATGTGAAAACAGTTAGCCTCCAATCTTCTTTATAATATTATTTCCACCTCAATAAGGTAACTTCTTACATCCAAGTGATTTTTTTCTCACTTCAGGGTACTAATGACATAAGCCTATGTCTTTCATGGCTACCTGCCATATAAGAATCTCGGTCAACCTTTCCAATCAATTCCTAAAACCTGTATCAATCCTAAGATGGGTGAGATGAAGGTAAGGTCTGATCTCATCAATTCAAAACAATTGTAACAATCTTATTTAATATTATAAAATTCTAGGGAATTTATAGGGGAAATTTGGCGCCCAACCCCTTGGTTGGCGCCTCAACCATTAAATGGCAGCTGTTGCCATTAAATTCTGTGTGATGTCTCTAATGGCAATGGTCTTCTCCATTGGGCTAATGATTCCTCTGTCAGACATCCCAGAGACCTGAAAACGGGAAGAGCCAGAAAACCTGTCCCTAACTTTCCTGCTTGATCACAGCAAACCAACCAGATTTGGCTAGCGACCTGCTTAGGCAATTGGACTCTTTACTCATTATAGCTGGCCATGAAACAACTGATTGATTTTCTAGTTGCAGGCGGCATCACTCGCCTCACGACTGCTGATTAAATTCCTGATCAGTTGGTGATGAAACCTTAGTAATCCCAATTGGTTAATTGATAATTAATCAGAAATCAACTATCTTATGTCCAAAGTTTTCAGCAAATCCGCCCAATGAGATCTTAAGCATTTACATGAATAGATCCCAGATGGATCCAAACCTGGAAAATTACCCAAAATCCTCATATATTACTAACCTGAAATCGAGGTCAACCAATATCTGATTCATTTGCTAGTGGACTTATCCCCTAGCAAACTAGCAGATAACCTAGGAATCTGGAAAGGTAGTCAAAAATCCTAACACATCCCTCCACATGCCTAGATTTCTAGCAAGAATAAGATCAGGGTAGGAGAATACTGCCTCAAACCAGGTCAAAAGCTTCTTAATTTCCAGCGTAGACTGGCCAATCTGCACTCAACGCTGCTCAGGAAACTTCCAGCCTGCTGTTCTCTTCCTTTTCTTCCTCACTACTGCCTCTTTAGAGCGTGGTCCTTCTGACCCACTGCCATGCTAGCCTAGTCAGTTTATTTGTGATGATGTTAGTTCCCAGAAATCCAGTTTTAGCTATGGTCAGGCATATGACCCTTTGCCATATTTTGAATCTTGGTTCAGCGTCCTTGATTCCCTGACCTCCCTCCTCATCAGTGACATGAGTTTACTACCATCAATGTCTTTCTCATGGCAAAAATAGGTATGATTCATTATAGTTGCTTCTGTTATTTTTCTCTTAATAACCTTTTTGCTCATATTATTCTTTCAATAATTTTTAAAAGCTTATTTCATAAATTAAAAATTAATTTCGCCAAAATTAGAGCTTAATTAATACCAAAGTGGATAATGTCAACAATTATAAAAAGTCTAACATCCTCTTTATCATCCAGCTCATATGTCATATTTAAAACTTGGTAGATCAATATCTTGGCAATCTTTCTACTGAAGATGACCATCTCTTCCAATTGATGAGTCATTCTGCTATGAGAAATCTCCCTTATGGTCCCCTTAAGACCCATACTTCAAATCAAGTGCATGTAGGTAGTCTTTTCACTGTACTATAATAAACTGGTATCCAATTTTGATGAAACCAGAATAACAACCATCTCAAACAAGTAGCGGCCAGTTCTCCCTCTTCCATTGGTTCCCAAATTGGACTTCAATACTCTGCTAGGTTTGGCTCCTTTCAAGGATAATCCCATTAAAAATGGTTGAACCTCTTAAAGTAATGCAGTCCAATATAAGTCATTCATTTCATGATGTATTGATTTGCTTCCAGAGTTTTTTTCATCTCAGCCAATATTATAAACCAGTTGTTTTTTTAACCAAACTAACTATCAGAAATTGTGAACATTTTGAGCTCCCATATGCAGAACTAAGGAACTGAGTAACCAAGGCCTTGATGAGGCTCTGAACACCTCTAATATCTCAAGCATCTTAAATTGAGATGTTGCAGCCTATACACTTTTTTCACGGTCTGAGTCCTTTGAAGTTGGACCACAAAGCTTCCAGCCTCCATCAACCTCCATTGTTTATTCTGCTTCCAATTCCAAGAAGCTTGTAGCCGTCAGCTCCAAGATGCAATTTGCTCCTTGCATGATTACCTAGTCTCTGGTGCTTTGTATAAATACTTCCCTCTCATGGCTATAATAGGGGACATGATTTGGCAACCTCCATCCAGTAACCCCTGCTCTATGCCAGTCCACATGTCCAATGTTCTTGATGAAGCCCGTTGGCAAGCACTCAAGACTAATCTTCCAGCTCCAATACCATATCAGGACTATTCAGGATTATTTGCTGATTGCCTCTTCCTTTTTGTTGCTTTCCTCCCCAATCCAGAGTATTGCATTTGACAAGTACTAAAATTTCAATTCCTCTTCCTTGTGACATGTTCTCCCAGAATTCAGCTTCTGCTCAATGAACTTGGCTTTAAGTAGGTCTAGCCCTTGCTAGCGTTCAATCTCAGATAGATTTTGACGGTTTATTTACTCCTACTGTCATACATCGTCCCTCCCTCAGGAGGCGACATAGGTGGAATCATCCCTGAATCAAGGTTAACCATTAAAAGAATTATAATATATATAACTTTTTACGTTTTTTCTACCACTTTTTTTCATATTTTTTCAACTTTTATATTTTTTTAATTATTATATAGGACATGACCTTTACTAGGTTCAGAGTCCATCTTTTTATTATTACCCCAAACTGTTTCTTAGGTATGCTCTGAACTACCAGTTTTTATGGCTCAGAGGTCTTATTTGTTAAGTCTTAATCATATATTTTGGTCCAGCGGCCCTTTTTTAGGACTTAACCAAAAAATATCATGACATACCCATCTTAATGGTTCAGAGGTGCTTTGTAAACTCTCTTGTTTTTTCTTTGATCCACTGCTTTGGTTACTTAGCATGAACCTTGTTAATGATTCTTCCATTTGCAAAGTCCTTGATGGAATATGAATTCATTGCCATCTTTGTGATAATCTTGAATGGACCTGACCATGGAGCATCTAGTTTATTTTATCTTCCAAAGCCATGCGAGTCACAATAGGCTTCCATATTGCCTAAAGTTAAATGGATAATGCCAATTGGTTTTTATTGTCTATTGTTTTGTCCTTGATCTTTTTTTTCAAGGTCATATCAAATTCTTCCAAAGGCATTTCAATTAGGATATTTGAAAGTTGGACTAAGTAGTTCTCAGAACCCATCACCAATGTTGGTATACCCACCAAATATAGAATCGTTGGTAATTCAGCCTTTCTTCCATACAATAATTTAAAGGCGTTTTTCCAACCGCCATATGGTGACTAATGTTGTATTTAAATGGCATCAAACTGAGGTAGGCTCCCCAGGAGGAAGTTTTTACAGAAACCAGCTTCCTCAGCGTCATGTCAGCATTCCATTTACTTGTTCTGCCACAACGTTTGTTTCCGGCTGGTAGGGTACTGACACGACTCCTCAGATCCCCTTCTTTTTGTTCAACCTTGAAAGTGTGTGACGTGAAATTTGTTCTGTTGTTGCTCAACAATACTGTCAGGCATCTATGGCAATAACAACTTGATCCAGGATAAGCTTTATGGTACTTTTAGCATCCTATTTCGCCAGGTCCTTTGTTTTGACCTATATAATCACATGATTGATTTCAATTATAATATATTTGACTCCCTCTGTGCTCATAGTCAGTGGTCCCATCACTTTGTTGACAATGTATGCCAGGCAAATCCAGGGCGGACCAGTCAATATCTGGTTGTGCTCTTATGTGGTTTATGCAACTGGCACTCCTCGCAGCAAACCAGATATTTGGCCACATCAAATTTTATAGAATCTCAGTAATAATACTTCCAAATGGGGTCTGTTGTCTTCCTCAGGCATCCATGTCCAACAACCTTATGTGCAGCTAAACTATTGCCGCTTATTCTGAAGGTTTTGTAAATAACAGTCATTTTCTGGTGAACATCTTAAATACTTGCCCATTTTTTGTCTTGGTTTTTCCATTGTTTTTTGAAGCTCAACTTGGATCTGGGGCTCATTCCTAATTTCTCTATCCACCATTCTCTGAAACAGCTCATCAGCCTGCTGGTATACCACTTAGACCACTGATAACCTTGGTAGGCTGTCCACATTTTGATGGGAAGCTCCCACTTAGTGGACTATCTCAAAGTTTTAAGCTTTAAGCTTCAGGCCCATCCAGCCTGACGTCCTTTCAGTTTTTTAAGGTTATGAAGCCAAAGCAGGTAGGAGTGGTCCGTCACCACTTTAAAGTGTGTAACATGCATATACACCTGAAACTGCTTACTGTCATTAATCCCTGCAAGGCGTTCATGCTCAGTAATGATATAACTCCATTCTGCTATTGATAACGTCAGCTCACATGAGCTATCAGATGCTCATCCCTGAGTTCATCCACTTGACTCAGGACAGCGCCAATTGAAGTTAACAAAGCATCAATCTGTACTATAAACTCCTTATTGAAATTTGGATATTTCAAAATCTGCAATTTCATAATATACTGGCATAACTCATCAAAAGAACTCTGGGCCTCTTCATTCCATATGAATCATTTCTATAAATCCTTCAGCAAATGGAAGAGGGGCTCGGTGATTCTTGATTGAATCCAATATGAATCTTCTGTATCCAGACATTCCAAGGAACACTTTGATATATTGGACGCACCTTTGGAGGCCCATCCTTTCTATGGCTTCAATATTTTAGGTTTGCAGCTGCAGTCCACTGGAGTTGATGACAAACCCTAGATATTACAACTCTTTCATTATTGCAGCAATGGCCTCCAAATAGACCAGCTGTCTCCCTCTAGATGAGGTAATACCAAGTTTTGGCAGTCTGTATCAAAGAAGTTCATGATCGTCAAAGCTTTTTTCTATCACCACACCAAACATATTCATTTCAAACGATCAGAAGAACGCAGGAGCGTTATCCTGATGAAAAATGGGTATTTTTGGCGTGGCTTTATATTCCCCCAAATTTCTCTGGCTGCAACTCTTGGCTTGGCTACCCAACTGATTAGAGGAGTAATATGGGGGTTATCTCTGAAATGGTAGCATATGCTGCCATCATAATACTAGGAGTTGTCAAATTTACCAACTGGAAGTCTTAGGATCTTTACTTTGGTGTTATGTAACAGTCAGGTTGAACCAATCAATACATTTTGACTCGAGATTCAGATTTCTGAATATCAAGTTGAAACGCTATTTTTGGGTTTTGAGGTTCATGCAGGCTTGGCGCTGGGCTGTGCCCCTCCTAAGCTATTTTTCATGCTCCTTGGGGCACCGAGAAAAGTGCGGAGGGGCTCCCCAGAAGAGCGACCTTAAAAGGTCAGTCCCACGTGATTCTGAAATCAGTTCAGAATTCTTTTTTGTTTCCTGCCCTCATGTGGGAATCTCTAGTGGCCTCGGGGCTGCTCTTGCCTTGCCTTACCTGGTATCCTATGGCAAACCCAGTTTTTCTATTCTTAACAAAAAGCTCAAGAATTGGCAGCAGACTGATCTGCTGAATACTCTGGTTTTTTCTTGTGTCATTTGCAGTGCCCTATGTCATTGAGATAAATTCATCAGCATGTTTATTTTCATTAATAAAGAAACAAAGTTAATTTCAGGGTCAAACCCCTCACTTACCTGTGTCATCTTTTCACATTACCAAATTTCCCTACATTTGAGGTTAAATTAGTTAGTACAAGGAGTCAAAACTCTTACCTTGAGGGAACTCATATTGGGCAATCTGTTGGCGTCAATTTTGAATCCACAAATCCAAAGGCAAGCTGTCAGTCAAAAACTGGGACGTTTTCATCTGTTACATGTTAGTCGCCACATAAGTTTTGCATCCACATATCTTATTCTTAGATTTATGGACTTTTTTCACTAGTCATTCCATGTCTGAGATGAGTGAGCGCAAACAAATGCAATATGCTACACATTCTGTTTTCAGAAATAAAAATTTTTTAACAAATCACTTTCTTTCTTTTTTAGTGACGTTACTTTTCTGAGTACTCATTGCTGAAATTGGAAACCTCTTCTACTCCTTCCTCGATTTTATGACTCTCTCCTCTAAAGTGAATTCTCTATGATTGGCTGAATTCAAGGCATTCTTATAGATGATTGCAATTCCAAAATAGCTTTTTTAATTCTTTTTTATACGGAATTGTATATTGGCTTATCTTACTCAACTACCCCATGTAGTGAGACCAAATATTAGAAACTGGGTCCGTGGCTACTCTTCTTTGGGAAAGAGTACCAATTATTGAACTCTGACTTTGTTGACAATCGTTCCTAGAGATTAATTGCATAGGTCAGTCATGTGCACGATTTGCGTTGCTTGATGACATATATGAGCAATATTAGTATGATGTCTATGTCTATAGTTTAATAAATAAACCAGCTGAGGTCAACTCTAAATTTGGAGTAATTAACAAAATACTTATTTGCAATTAGAGACTTCATCTTTATTACAACTGAACTTAATCTACTCTCAGATTCAGAGGTTCCCAGCCTTAGTTCCCATCATGTTGAGTTAATGAATCTACACCAAAGGTCTGCTTCTCTTCTAAAGATATCCTTTCTTTACTCCTTATACACACAAAAGAGCCCACAATTATAGTACTACAACAATAATTAACTGAATATAAATAGAAATTATTAATGTTATTTGAAATAAAAATAATTCTTAATAATGACAAAATGGTCTGATGCAAGAGATAAAGAAGTGTTAATGTGAAAACAGTTAGCCGCCAATCTTCTTAATAATATGATTTCCACCTCAATAAGGTAACTTCTTACATCCAAGTGATTTTTTTCTCACTTCAGGGTACTAATGACATAAGCCTATGTCTTTCATGGCTACCTGCCATATAAGAATCTCGGTTAACCTTGCCAATCAATTTCTAAAACCTATATCAATCCTAAGATGGGTGAGATGAAGATAAGATTTGATCTCATCAATTCAAAACAATTGTAAAATCTTATTTATTATAAAATGCTAGGGAGTTTATAGGGTAATTTGGCGCCCAACCCCTTGGTTGGCGCCTCAACCATTAAATGGCAGCTGTTGCCATTAAATTCTGTGTGATGTCTCTATTGGCAATGGTCTTCTCCATTGGGCTAAGGATTCCTCTGTCAGACATCCCAGAGACCTGAAAATGGGAAGATCCATAAAAACTGTCCCTTAAATTACCACTTGATCACAGTAAACCAACCACATTTGGCCAGCAACCTGCTTATGTAATGTAACTCTTTACCCCTTATAGCAGGTCACAAACCAACTTATTGATTTGCTAGTTGCAGGTGGCATCACTTGCCTCACAAATGCTGATTAAATTCCCAATTAGTTGGTGACGAAACCTGAGTAATCCCAATTGGAAAATTGATAACTAATCAGCAATCAACTATCAGATGTCCAAAATTTTCAGCAAATCTGCCCGATGAGATCTTAAGCATTCACATGGATAAATCCCTGATGGATCCAAACCTGGATAAATTACCCAAAATTCTAAATTATTATTGACTTGTTTTTAGGTCAACTAATATCTGATTCAATTGCTAGCGGGCCTTATCCCCTAGAAAACTAGAAGTTAACCTAGGAAACTGGAAAAGTATTCAGGATAAATTCCAAAAGCCTATCAGCTAGTGGAAAAGATTAGGGCTGCAGAAAATGCTGTATATTTCTTAAGACAAAACTTAGTGATTTGAATGTTTCTCACCCTACTAGCACAATCAAGGAATCCTAACCTGATTCATCCACACAATATATTCATACTATAGAATTATTAAATGATGCCATGATTCACTTAGAAAACTTTACTACAATATACTGAGTGTACATATGTGGATAAAATAATCAATCAAATAAAATACAGGCAATAATTGAAAGCAGAGAGCTCATTAATATCATTTTGACCAAGTTGGTGAAGCAATTAAGCTCTTTAGATTTTGAATACTGGATTGATTATAGAACTATTATCCAGCTACTACAACATCCTGAGGGAATGCAATGCGCTACTTCTTTAGTTTGGATTACTGGTGGTATCTGCTCCTGCCATAGTTTTGGCAAAGCAAAATTATAACATCATCAATGGAACAGAAATCCTGAGAAAATATGGAGTTAAATGCAATCTTAAGGAGAATATCTTAATGATTTTGAGGCAAACTTTGTTTATTCAAGGGAAGCTGACCAGGGGACAGTCATTACTAAAAGAGAAAGAAAAATCAACATGAAACCTGAGCAGGGCAACTCTGTCAAAGAAAGATTTCCACCTCTGGATCAGGACTTGGATTTTCTGGTTACATCATGGGTAAGGTTTTCATGTTATTTGACCTACTAACCGCCAATAGCTTCCTTCAGCTGGCATCCTGATCAATGTGCAAAGGGCAGGAATCAAACCTGCAATTTTCACATTGGTATCCATATGACCTACCAACTCGCTTTCCACCCCCCTTTGAGGAAAACTTTTGCTTTGGTATATCAGCAAAAAAAAGCTCTGTTGATATTCAAAAATATTTTGTTAATATAAATTACTATGATGGCATAATTCCATCCATTATAGTTTAGTTGAAAGTAAATCCAGGAAATGCCAATCTAAATTCTTGAAAACTATGGAATACCATTAAGAATGGAAACAATAACTAAAATTCCACTGGGAACAAAAATACTAGTTACCACAAGGTTAACTATAAAATCCTGAAACAATTATTTGTATAAGTCATCGCCCCATAGAAAAATCAAGATTGAACCTTGGGTAGCTCTGCGGATTATAATACCATGCAAAATAAAATCTAGGTTCTGCTGGCCAATCTGAGTGAAAAGCTGATAAAGGTGGAGAATTTTTAGGTAATTGCATTTTTTGTCTAATCCCAGCTGCTGAAATCAGAGAGTTACATGATTTTAGGACGCTAGCAGAAATAAATTATTGAAGGATTTTGCTGAGAACACCAATGTGCAGGTTAATCAAGATAAATTGCTGGGTTAACAGACTATCAGAATGAGGAAGTGCTATAGAGATGTAAAATTATCAGGTGATATTTGCCCAGAACAATCATGACCTAGGATGTGCTAAAAATGTGATCATTACGTTAATACTGAGGAATATCTCACAATACAAATGCAACACATCTGCCAATCCAAAACTGTTGAAGCTTTAGTTAGCAAAGAAATCAGTACCTGATTGATAATAGGCTCCTCATACCTTCTTCAAGTCCTTGGGTGAGTATAATCCTTATAGTAAAGGAAAAAGATCAAAATTTATGATCATTTACTGCCAGATAAATAAAATTACTGGGATGAGTTTATATCTGCTGCTGAGGATATAGAATGTGCTTGATTGTTTAGAAAAATCCAGTTTATTTCAGCCATAGATTTGATCTCAGGGTATTGCAGATAGACTTACCAAAGAAATAAGAATTTTGCAATAATCACTGCACAACGGTTGTAGCAGCTGATGTGAATGCCCCAGGAAAATATGTAACGCAGCAGCTATCTTCCAATAGTAATGTATTCATAATAAGGGATTTGAAGCTTTCTGCATTTTGATATACTTGGATGATAAACACATTTTTAGTAGAACATTTACTGATTACCATGAACTCTTGGAGGAAGCGTTCAAATGCTTAGTGGCAGCAAAATTTATTATCAAGCCCAGAAAATGCCACTTCTTCAATAAAGAGCTTAAATGCTTGGGGTTTGTGATAAACTCTAACAGATCACAACCTCAATTGCAGAAGATAGAGGCTATTTTCAGATGTTAACCCCCAAAGAAAGTTTGGAATATACAAGTATTTCTTAAGATGGTTAGCTACTATTGCTAAGTTATCAAAGATTGTGCCCAAATTGCCAAATCATTATGTCATCTATTTTAGGATCTAAAAAAGGAAATTTATGGAATGATGAGGCCCAAGAATCAATCAATGAGCTCCAAAAAATATCTGATGACTAGTCCCAATCTAAAAACCTTTCTTTCGCTTCAATAATTGAATTGAAGCTGAATTTTTGAGTTTAAAATTTTACAAAAAAAACAGACTCTTAAATTGAGCCCAACAAAAATGTTGGAACAATTGACACCTGCTTCCCCTGTGTGGGTTGGTGGTGCGCCGCCTTCTAGCATACTTCAGCCACCGCTAAAGCACACCCAGGCTGGCTCTGCTAGCCCTCCTAATGCCATTGGGCGTTATGTCCCACTCAGGACATAGCCCACCATCTTGTGAGCTCACAGGCGGTGCTCCAGAGCCCTTTGGTACTCCCTTGTAGCAACCTGCGTTATGGATTCCAGGTCTAGTATGAGTTCTTTTCCCATATGTGAGTGCGGCCATCCTTGAGATATCCAAGGCAGTTTCTAAACCCATGGGATTTATTGATTTTCACCCTTTCAAGGGCTATTTTGAACCGGGCTTTAGGTCTAAGGCCAGGCATTGGCAGCAATGAAGATGCTGATCATTTTTAAAAATATTCTGATCCTCACCATTTTCACGCGGCTCCCAGCTGACGCCATTCTTGTGGTTCAATTTGCTGGGTTGCCCTCCCATCTTTCCCTGGAACGCCTCCACCACAAAATTACAAAGGATTGGCTATTTATGGTTCAGACCCCAAGCTTCAATTTGTGGTTCCCAATGGAGCAGATTGTTTAGCAGGGCCTCATGCCTTTATGATAATCCGCCCATTCCATTGTAACACCCACCTCACAATTTCCCTTGCACCACAATCAGGTCTGCCCCTGATCATCCCTTTTGGGCATGCATCAAAAATGGCCATGCTATCTGCCCCTTGTGCTTCAAACTTGATCATTTGAAGTGCAAGTGCCTGGCAGTTTCTGCTTTAGCTGCTTTTGCCAATCCCTCCTCTGGTAATAGTCTGGCTACCACTGCATCCAAATTTTTTGAGTGGGGATCAGTCCTCCCACCCCTGATTTCAGCAAATACTGGTGCTGCTTCTAAGGCGGCAGCCAATCAAAAAAATTAAATTTACCTAACCATGACTGGATGACTGAACTAATCTTAGCTGAGATGCCATGGTTGACAGTGCACAGACAATCAGTTTCCGCTACCCCTCCAATCCTAGTGTCTGGTCCAGCACCAGCTTATTTAAATCCATTTGAAGTGCTCAAATGGATTGATAATGTAGATTGGGCTTATAATGTTAAGCCTAATTTTGCATTGAAGGAATCTTTTGTCAAACCTCCCAATTTTCATCTATGCCATTTTTGCCCTAAAAATGGTTATCCTTTATATAAAAATATAAATAAAATGACATTAGAAATAGCTGCTGCCTCTGCCAACACTCTCCTCTGTCAACATCTTCATGGGGCAATGGAGGTCCTTGTTGAGGGTATTCCTATCCCCAAGTTTTCCTCATGAGTTTGAAGAAGATGCAAAATATGAAATTAAAGAGCTCACTTTTGGTGTGAGTCACACATGCATTGATGTGGCAAAAACTTTAATGTTCAATTCCAACTATCCCCAAACATGCAGCACATCAAGTCATTCACATGTGTGCCTGCTTTAATCACTTTCGATAAGCATCAACTTGCTCAATATGTTGAGGTGATGGATACCACCGGCCTTAATAGCAAAGAGAACCCCCAGCTCTATCTCCTTATGCTGCATGCTGCTGATGCCCCTGACCTCTATGTTGTCTGCCATGATCTGCCAGCTAAAGCGGGTGCCAGACAAAAGTTTCCCAAAGATTTCTCACCTTCTGATATGGCTTCCTTGGCTGTCAGCTGAAGGACATATTAAGAACTTTTATTTACAATAATCCTTTTGTTTGGCCCATTTTGCAAATAAAGATGCTTGGAAGCTCCCCTTTTGGGGTGGGCCCCACTAGTGCTAAAAAAGACTAGTCCCATTCTAAAGTACTCAGATTTTAATTGTTCATTTATAATTCTGATGGATTCCTCATTTTATGGAGATTGGAGCCATTTCTAAGTTAAGTAGACAATGGAATGGAAGAGCATCCTGTGGCATGTGTGAGTCAGACATTGACACTGGTAGAAAGGAACTACACCATTACAGAATGTGAATATCTCATGATAATATACACCTTCAAACAATTTTAAGTGTATATTCAAATGATGAACTTCAATTTTGTTATTAACCAACTTTGAAAAAGAAGGAGGTTATCAATTTGACCTGCATGTTTTTTTAGATGTTTGTTCATGCATAACTCTGAAAATACTGGACCAATTTGGATGATCATCTCCAAAAATTGAGGATGCTCCAACTTAGGCCCAATTTTACTTTTGTAAGTATTGGTCCAGTATCTGCATATTAATTTAGTAAATAAAAAAATGGGCTCAGAAGCAATAGATTTCAAGTGTGAGTATGTTCATCGCTGGATAAACTTTATTCCGGCATCAGTGAAGCAATAGCTTCAAAGCACTTTTGATATGTCCTATGGCTGGGGGACATATTCAAAATTCAGTCAGTATGAGCTCATAGTGGGATGAGCTTAAATAATTGTAGATGGCTATCATTTTTGCATAATTTGACCAATAAGCTCATCTAAATTTAATAGGAATGAATTATTTTAGATAGCAATCAATAAATTTACATAGATTGACTAATAAAAGCAACAAAATCTGATAAAATGAATTACTGTAGATGGCAATCAGTAAATTTGGTGTATGTTTTTTTTAGTACTAGAAAATTTGGTGTATGTTGATTAATAAAATCATCTAAATTTAATATAATGAGTATTGTAGATGGTGATCTGTAAATTTATTATAATTTGGCCAATAAAATAAACTAAATTTAATAAAATGAGTTATTAATATATTTGTTTATAAGATCTACTTAATAAAGGACCATCTAGTACTAAAAAAAAGATCTACTTAATAAAAGGGAAGATACCCCAGTGGTAGAGTATGGACACTCTACCACTGCCTCCCGAGTTCGATCCCGGTAATGGATTTTGGGTAGGGGACGATTTTGACTGTGTTGGTTTTGCGCACCAATGCCCCGAACCGAGATAGCGAATAGCAAAGGCGGTCCATGGAGTTCCTGGTTTATCATACGCCACGCATGGAGGTTTTCCGGGTTTTATCCTCCTTTCCCATTTTCTTCACTTCCCTAATCGGTGCGGTATCGTCCCCAGGTCGGCCCACCTCGAATAAAAATTTAAAGATCTACTTAAAACACATTCACTGACTGACTGACTTACTGACTGACTGACATCTGAAACCTTCGAGTCTGATAGGGTCAATCTATTTGGGTGAGTGGGTGAGAATTGGCGAATCTTATCGAATCTGAAATTACCGAACCTGATGGGTTCAATCTATTTGGGCGAGTGGGTGAAGATTGACAAATATCATTGAATTCACCAAATTGCTCACCTGAAGCTAATCGATTCTAATAAGTTTAATCTATTTGGTGAGTGGGTGAGAATTGGCAAATAAGATCGAATCTGAAACTATCGAGTATGATAGGTTCAATCTATTTGGGTGAGTTGGTAAGAATTGGCGAATATTATCTAATTATTCATTAAATTGCTCACTAAAACTCAACAAAAATCAGTATTAGTTTAAGTAGATTAAGTAGTTAGGATAATCAGTTCACCAGCCACGAGGGCAACAGCGGAGCTGTTAGTCCGAGTGGCTTGAGAGTAGTGCTGGCACAGCTTATCGGCTACAATGTGAGCTTATCATTTGATAAACTAAATACCGTGGCAAAGCACGGGTATCTGGATGTTAGGTTTATATATTTTATAAAACTGTCTAATTTGGTTTACCTAATTAATAAAATACTTTTGGCAAGTTAAGTAGAAGTTGATTTAGTAGTTTGGAAGATATATCATGTACACGATGATTTTAAATATATAGAGATGTTTTGGGTAGCAGTTTGGTATTATTTGATTGATTCGATATATTTTTTTGTTTGCCCGAGTGATTGATGGCTTTTGGTAAAATTAATCGGACACAGTTTAGCTTTGAGGGGTGATTAGTTATTGGTTGTTTTGATAAGTTCAGTTAGGTTTACCTGAGTGGTTGGTGGTTTTTGGTTGCTTCGATTGAGCAATTGGATTTGGCTGAGTGGTTTTGTTTGTCTATAATATAAAATCTAAATTAATAGATTGAAAATCTTTAATTTTATAGGAACCGTAGCGAAGCACGGGTAAATCGGCTAGTACTATATATAAAATATATATAATGAGTTTTATTTTTAGAGAAATAGTAAGGGGTCAAAAAAGGTATATAATGATAGTAATAATCAATAAAAGTAGGAAAAAGAGCCACTTTTAAAAACGCACTAATTTTTTGAGGGAGAAAGAGCTGGGAATAAAGTTTTTTGGGGAAAAAAGAACCTTCTTGAAAATTTTTTTTGGGAAAATAGAACCTCCTTTAAAAAAGCTCTAAAAACTATGAAATAATTGAGAAATTAAGCCTACTCAATAAAACCCTTTTTGAAGTTGGCACCATATTTTTAACTGACTTATAATAGGTATTTATAATTTATATACCCAGTACTATTTATTTAAGTTGCTTCTAGTTTACATTTAAACCTAATCCAGACATAAGATATAAATTGTATTTATGAGCAAAATTCTATAATTCAGTTTAAAATAAGGCACCAGCTTCAAAAAAGGGTTTTATTGAGTAGGCTTAATTTCTTGATTATTTCATACTTTTTAGAGCTTTTTAGAAAGAGAGGTTCTTTTTTCCCAAATTTTTTCTATCACATGTCTCTATGCTAGTTGCATAACTTGAAGAACCAGAGGAGTGACTGGCTCTATGGCCTTTAAAGCTGAAAGACTATGATTTTAAGATTATACAAAGTGGAGCTGCCCATCATAATGCTGGTCAATTATCAAGATTACCTGCCATTAAAATCATCTACCAACAAGCAGATGAATTATTCCAATGGATTATTGACAAAAATATCAGAAATGAACCACAGGAGGTTCAAAGCGCACTGAGGAAAGCTATTAAGAATATAAAAATGAAGATTGGGAAGCTTTATAGATCAATTGATGTAAGGAGATTCAATTTCTAAACCATTAGAACACTTGACAATTATTCAATCTATTCACAAAGTCATAGGTCATGGTGGCCTAAGAAAACAATGAATCACCTACACCAATATTTCTGAAAATTGATCAATCATGTCATAGCAGGAAATCTAGCATGCTATGTGTAATGTCAACTCCACAAGGCTCACAAGAATGTAATAGGATATCATCTAGTATGCTTTGGGTTTGCTTTGCACATGGTGTCAATAGATGTGATGTGACCACTGAGTGTTAGTATTGGGAGAGTAAATTACACTATAGTTGCATTAGACCATCTAAATAGATGAGTCAAGACTAAGGCCATGAGAAGGTTAAAAGCAATGAACACTGTGAAACATACTGGACCATGTGGTGTACCAACATGAAATCCTGAAGGTAAAAAATTGACATTGGAACCAACTTTACTTCCTATGTGATTTCAAAGCTGAAAATTAATGTGAATCATTGAATTGGTGTCCAATCCATACCACTCAGGACAAAAAAATGGTATAGGAGTCAATATACTCTAACAGCAACGCTAAAAAAACTGGTATTGGTAAAAACTCCTAGTGGGATCCTATCTGAATTTAGCTACATTTAAATACAATATAAGTTATCATACAATAATAGGGAGAACACTGTTTGAACTTTTATATGTACAAAGAGCTTCACTGCCGTTGATTTTGTATTCAGCAGTAGAACTAGCTCTAAAGATGAGTTCAGACTAATATTTAAACCAAATGGTAACATCACAATTTAATTGCAATCACAACATGTTATGAAGTTTAAAAGAAGAATTAGAGTGAAAAAACATAACAATTAAAGTTTGACCGGTGTTTAACAGGTACCATGTGAATGATAAGCTAGCCTATTGTGATATCCACAGCTTCAGTAAAAGAAATAATTTGGACGCCCTATGTACAGTTCTGCTTGATATTATTGCCAAGTTGATGATGGATGCCCAAAAGTTGAAAAGCAACGCTGATTTTTTGTATAGTGAATCAGTTTCATAACAAATAATTAAAATATTGATCTAAGAAAAAAAGATAAAAAAAGTTAACCCTAAAAAATATATAGAGAAAGATATAAAAGATATAATTAATGAAATTAAATCTATTATAGGGAAATTTCACAAAAATTAAGAATGTCAAAAATTTAATAATACTTGTTTTTTGCTGCAATCATGTGAATCTTGTGGTGTTTCCATTCCCAATGTTGCAGGAATAAGAAGGACAAACCACAATTTAATTAAAGATCAAGTGAGCAAAGAACAATTGGAAGGACCACCTCATGTTAAAACTGGGTTTGTTGGGATAGGGTAGCTGAGGGTAATGGTTCCTCCAAAGCATACCAAAATGGATGGGATAAAATGCCTCAAAGAGTCAATAGTAGGTAGAGCCAGGAATTCTAAACGTAGGGCGAGTAAATTGCTATACACTTTGAAATAGGTAAAGAGGGACCTATTGTTATAAAACTGGTGATTGTTATGCTGATGGCTGGAGAGGAGCTCACTAAACAGAGGCTCTAGAAATAAGCAAAATCAAAAATGAACTGGAAGTAAAAATGTAATTCTATTTAGCTAAAGGAGTGGATATCTATAGGCTGTGTTTTCATCCTAGTTCTTCCAGGGTAATGAAGTCCTCCACCAGCAAGATCTTCAGCACCCTGACATTGATCAGGGGGGAGTCAATGGCAGGCTTTCCTTTGACAAATTGGTTAGGTGACGGATAACAATGCTCCATTGTGGTGAGAGGAAATTTTGGAGAGGTATCAGAGGTAGGGAAATTAGAATGGGGATGAGTAGAAGCAGGTGAATCCCAACAACACTCCCCTCAAGATTTTGCCAAGGAGGATGGTACTTGTGCAGAAAATAGCTGTGGACGTGATTAACTACAGTGCCAGTACCAGTAGCAGCAATAGAGTATTTGGGCCCCCTATGGTGTATTACACAATAAAATCCAGACCAAGTAGTGGCAAGTTTGTTGGTCCTACCCCCAGGGCGATGGTGGTAGAATAAGACTAATTCTTCTAAAGAGTATTCTGGGAGCATAGGTCATCACTCATTGCTTGAACTCCTTCTCTAAAATTGGTAGTTTTTATAGGTTTGGTAGCCATAGCTTGGAGATGTATAATCTCATCAGTTGACTATCCAGGGTAAGCTCTACATTGCTTAGATTAGATGATTCAAGGATAGGGTGAAGGCTGGAAGGCAACAGTGGCTCTCTTCCATATAGGGCTTGGAAAGGGGATGTATTAATTATTCTGTGGTAGCTAACTCAATAGGCCACTAAGGCGCTATGGAGAAAATTATTCCAATGCACAGGGTCCAAAGCAGCCAACTTCCTTAGAATGAAAATTGAGTTGCCATTAGCACAATCTACCATGCCATTGGTGGTGGGGTGATATGGTGTTGTGAAAAGGTGCTTTATACCTAGCAGAGAAGTTAATTCCTAAACTATAGAAGAGATAAAATTTGTGCCACTGTACCCCCAAAAAATTAAAAAATTTATACAAACTGCCAGAATACAAAGCACACCGCCAGACTACAACCTCCTAAACATAATAACAAAGGAGGAACTCTGGGACAAAGTCCGTGGTGCACCTTGTAGGAAATGCCCAGGACCTGATGTGATACCCTATGAATTTTACAAGATATACTTCAAGCAAATCGCCCCCTCCTTTTAGCATCCATGAACCAATGCCTGCTGGAGACAAGTCTCCTACCTGGCGGCCAGGACTCTTATATCATGACCCTGTACAAAAAGAAGACAAATATGACCTGGCCAACTGGTGCCCAATTGCACTATTTAACACAGATAAAAAACTAGTTACAAAAATTCTAGCATTCAGATTAGGCACAATAGCTTCCAATATCCTGTCACCCAACCAGTTTGGGCTCATACAAGGGCATTCAATATGGACCAATATACACTCAGTTGCCAACATACGCCAGTCCAAAGCATCTGAAGCCCTGGTATTCCTAGACCAGGAGAAGGCATATGACCGCGTTAGCTGGCCATACCTGAAGGAATGCCTGAGCACCTTTAAACTCCCAGCCAGATTCATAAACTGGGCGATGCTCCTTACAGAATCAGCATCCATGGCTGTATGCGGCCCTGGCTTTCTAACTAGCAAGATAACACCACGCAGAGGGCTCAAACAAGGGGACCCCCTCAGCCAGCTGCTGTATAACTTCATCTTTGATCCACTCCTTCGCATTGCTGATTCACGCCTCATGGGCATAACCGCACAAGGACAGCCACCAGTCAAGATATAAGCCTTTGAGGATGACTGTGTGACAGGGATAGCTAACAACAACGATGCCCGCCAACTAGAATGCACACTAGAGGAATATTCCATAGTGAGCAATGCATCACTTAACAAAAGGAAAATGAAGATAATCCTTTTAGGCAAGTACACCAACAACTGGGCCACAACACCCAAACCTCATAGCCCCCATGAAGGAACATCCCCCTCATCCTTCCCTTTGCATCACCTCCCTCAACCAACCCTGTCCGCCACCTTGGGGTATGGCTGGAGACAGGAGGGTACGCCAACGAGACAATGGAAAACAACCTACTACAGCAGATGACCAACCAAGTAGCCTTCCTTAAGGGAAGATTCCCAGGACTAACAGGGCGAGTAACAGTTGTCAACTCACTCATCCTTCCGATGCTGTGGTTCCCCAAACACGCAATATCCTTCTCACCTACCTTCATGTCCTCAATCCGCGCACTCATCCAGGGCTAGCTGTGGTCTGGGACCCGACCACCTGTACAGGTGGAAACACGCTTTGGCCCACGCTCCAGTGGGGGCATGGGCCTAAAGAACTTTAAGGTCCACGCCAACCATATACTGGGCACCTGGATAAAGAAAGTCCTTGCACCAAACCTCCCACAACAACACTGGTCCAGAGCAGCGAGGGCCAACTTTGCACAGGCGCTAAAACTACCTAACCTACACAACCTGTCCAGTCTGCTCACATACCTCGCAAACCACCCCACTGCAGGCCCTCATGGAACTCCACCACACTTCAAACACCTCCTCCGCACCATTTGACACATGGTGTGGTCCATCACACTCACATGCACTAGTCAGGGAAGGGGTAGGCCCAGAGGCCACTTCACGCTAAGGAAACCAGAGGACAATCCCCAGAGGGACACACACAATGGGACCCCAGACATAGAAAGAATAGACTACCTGGATGCTCTAGACATCCCATATGACCTCACACAGCAGAAGGCAAAATGAAGGCTGACACACCATCTGCTTCTCCAGCCAAGGGTAAGAGCTAAAACATGGCGCTGCCTTAGAAGAACCTACAGAACTGCAGATCACCCCAACTCTCTCCATGCAGAGTGCGCAGTGTGTGGAGGGCATGGCACCCTACACTACCATCTTGAAGCATGCCCTTATCAAGAGCCATATGGCGGGAAGTTGCGCGCCTTCTTGGAATCCAAAAATAACCAGATATTTCCTATCTCCAGGAGCCTTCTCATGCTACAGATCAAATCCCCAATACCACCTACCCTCCACTCCCTAATAGTAACCATCGCAATGTGGACAGTCCACACCATTGCTTTGGATGCGTTCAGGGGTACCATACCAACCATCCGTGGGATAATCAGTAGATTTTACGTTCACCTACTGGAACACTTCCAAGCCTGGCTTTATAAATACATGAAGCTGAGACAGCAAAGGCTTGTAGAGTCATGGTTCTCAGTATGGTTTCTACACATGGACCCCTTTCTACACACCTTCTCCATAACAGGGGAAACCCCCTCAGAATAGAGTACTCAACACCCCCACACACCTGGCGGTACTGGCTGGCAACAGGGGTAGCTTGACTACTATAGGGTACCTAATTCAGTTCCATTTCGCCTTCCTCTTTCCCTATGTTTTTTTGTTAATGCTCGTCCCCTGGTCAGCTTGACTCAGTTAGATAAAATGAAATTTGTGCCATTGTCTAATAAGAGTATCTGCAGGCAACCATGATGGGAGATTACTTATTACAAGAAGAGAGCTGTAGCTTTAGAAGTAGCATGAGGAATTAAAATGGCCTTAACCCACTTTGTTAGATGATCAAAAGCAAGGATAATATAGTGATGGCCATAGACAGCCACAGGTAATGGTCCTACGACATCAATGCTAACAGTATCAAAAGGGGCCCCTGGGGCTACAAGCTCAAATTTAAAGTGCAGATTGGACTTATCCTGGGAACAGCAGGCTAAGCAAGTCTTTAAAACATCATGAATTGACTCAGCCATATTCTTCCAGTAGCATTTGGTTTTTAGTCACTCAAGGGTTTTCTTTATTGCCCCATGCCCAAGGGTTTTATGGGCCACCACGTTAGTTTCAGTACAAAGCAAAGGGCGGAGATAGGGTAGTAAAGAGGTGCCAACCTGTTTTACAAAGCTCTATCGGCAACTTCAGTGTTAGCAGCCAACTTCTTTAATTGGGCTTGAACGTCTGGAGATCCTTGAGGCCACAACCCAGGGTGAGGGAGAAGCTCAAAAATTTGATCCTCTTCAGGGGAAAGTTACATGTAAAATATGGAGGCGGGATAATCCATCCACATTTTGATGAATGGCGCCATCTCTGTGAACTATAAAAAAATCATAATTTTGGAGCCTGGGGGCTCAGCGAGCTAACCTCCCATCAGGATCCTTCATTTGACAAAGCCAACAGAGGGAGTAATGATTGGTAACAATTGTAAATTGTTTACCATACAAATAGGGGTGGAAGTGTTTTTTAGAAAATAAAACTGCAAGGAACTCACGCTCAGCTACCAAGTAAATCCGCGCTGCATTGGTTAACGTCTTTCTAAAATAAGCAACCAGATGGTCAACTTGATCTATGTCTAACTGGGAAAGGATAGCGCCCACAGCGGTGTCATTGGCATCAGTTAAGAGAACAAAAGGTTGCTCAAAGTTAGGATTTATTAAGATGGGGGCTGATAACAAGGCAGTGTATAGGGAATTGAAGGAATGTTGCTGTTCAGGGCCCCAAAAGAAGGGCACATTTTTGTGTAGGAGTTCAACTAAGGGCTCATTAAGGTCAGCAAAGTAAAGATGAACTGGCAGTAGTAGACCACCATTTTCAGAAAGGCTTGGATGTCTCATAAGTTTTTTAAAGCGGGCATGCATTTGATGGCAGAGTATCAGAATCCAGCAAGGGTTATGCTCGCTGGTGCTATGTGCTGCTGGATCCCACAATGGAATATTTAAAATAAATAATAAACTCCTAAGAAAACTAAGCTTTTTACTTTTTGTTTTTATCTGTGCGGGGCAAACCAAAAAAAAAGCTTTCCTATTCAATACTATTATTTCATATTTAAACTAGTTTATATATTGGGGCCATGGGAATTTGGTGCTATAGTGTTAAAAAGCTGAGTTGTTCAAATTAGGAAATATAGGCTTTTGGCCTATCAGAACGAGGGTAAATATTCTGGGGCAAAACAAACCCATGTGGTAATGATTTGATAAATTGCACCCAATCACCGGTGGGTAAAATCTCTTCACCTTGGGGGAGAACAGACCCATGTGGTAATGGACACCTCAAATTCAGCTGAGGAGGTGGAGCAATCCAACTGTCAGTTCTTACCTTATTAAGCTGATTTTGATTATGTAACATATTTTCCCAATGGGTAGGGTTTCACCAAGAATCCGCAAGGGTCTTTTTGCCAATGGTACTCATATCCTCATTAACCATAATATTGTTAGAAGATTGGACATGTAATTGGCTGATTGTGGTAGTAGATTCAGGGGCATTTTTACCTCCAACATTCTTTTTCGAAAGTTGAGAAGGAGAATGTCTGACATTGCCCCCTCAAGAATGTTGGAGGGAGTGTAGGGCCATAGGAAGCGGCCATTTACCCAGTTTATGGTAACTCCAGTAGCCAAAGACTTTATAGAATACTCATTTCCTCTCTTATAAATGATGGTAAATGGCCCCTCCCAGATTGATCCAAGTTTTCCACTTCAAAGAGTTATGTGATTGTGGTAATATAAGACCATATTTGAAACTTGGAATGAAGGTAGGGGAGCCCAAAGTTCATTAGCAGCTTGGCCTTCTTTGTTGACCATTTTGGCTAGGTTGGTCATAGCCTCTGATTGAAGCTTAATGATGCAGTTAGCTAACCTTTGCATGGCTTTCTCAGGCTCCTCTCCTCTAGAGAAGACATCCTTAGCTAGAAGAGCAGGTATGCCTGGTTCCCTGCCATACAAAACTTGGAAAGGGAACATTTTAGAATCTGGTGATAAATAATCCGGTAGGCCATAAGGGAACTGGGTAAGAATTGATCCCAGTGAAGTGGATTGGAAGAGGACAATTTGCGGAGGATAGAAAATAAGGTTCCATTGGCTCTTACCACTGCCCCATTGGTAGATGGATTGTACAGAGCTGAAAAGAGTTGTTGGGCTCCCATGGAGGTAGCCAGGAGTTTGACTACTCTGGAGGTAAAATTCTTGCCATTATCGCAGAGTAGTACTTGGGGGCAGCCATGCTGAGTGAAAATGTGTTGGTGTATGAAAGTGGCATTTGCCTTGGCTGTTTGGGCAGGAAGTGCCACAGCTTCAACCCACTTAGTGAAGTGGTCGATGGCTACTAGGATAAAACGGTTGCCACTAGTAGACTGTGGAAGGGGACCTATGACATCCAAACTAATAGTGTGGAAAGGTTGTTTCAGAGTAGTTGGTTGATACTGGTATCTAGTCTTGAAACTGGATTGTTTCTTGCACGTAAGGCAGGCTTCCAAGACATCAACTATAGCTTCCATCATTTCCATCCCAATAGTATTGATCCTTAAGCCACTCATAAGATTTCTTTGCCCCTCCATGGCCTAAAATGGAGTGAGCTTCGAGGATGGCAGGTACACATTCCAAGGGCTGGAGGTAAGGCAGCCACTTCGCCATCACATGCTTATACAACCTCCCATTTTCCACTTTGGTGTTGCGCGAGTGGCGAGCTGACATCTTCTGAACCAGATCGTCTTCATCCTCCCATTCATTGGGAGTCATTAATAGATCATGTAACCTTTCTGCCTCACTATTATCCAAATGGAGGACTGGCAGGCAAGACAACCCATCCATATTCATATGACGAGTTCCAGCATGGTGTTCGATTTTCATATCATAAGGCTGGAGCTTTAGAGCCCAGTGAGCTAACCGCCCAATAGGGTCCTTCATATTTTGTAGCCACTTCAATGAAGCGTGGTCAGTAACTACAGTAAAGGTGGTCCCATAGAGGAAAGGGCGATAGTGCTTTACAGCCAATAAAACAGCCAGGCACTCCTTTTCTGTTACGCTGTAGTTGCATTCAGGCTTTGAAAGCATCTTACTGAAATAAGATACTGGATGATCAATACCATTTTCATCTAGTTGGGCTAAGATGGCCCCAATGGCGTAGTCTGAGGTGTCTGTAAACAGGATAAAGGGTTTTTTGTAATCTGGGTGCCGTAGGATAGGGCGTCGTTGTAGTAGCTGCTTCAGGGTCTTAAAAGCGGCTTTTTGTTCAGCGCCCCATTGGAAGGGGATATTCTTCTTCAGTAAGCGAACAAGGGGCTCACTAAGTTGTGAGAACTTAGGGATGAACTGATGGTAATACCCCATCATCCCTAGAAATACCTGTATATCCCACAAATTCTTAGGGGGAGGCATATTTGCAATGGCTTTGACCTTGTTCTGTAGTGGTTGGATTCCTTTTTACGAAATGGAGTGGCCAAGGAAATCCAATTTTTGCTGGAAGAAGGTGCACTATGATGGTTTAAATTTGATATTTGACTTATGTAACCTTCCAAACACCTCCTTCAAGTGATCCAGGTGGTCGTTGAAGGTTTTTGAGAACACAGTAATATTGTCAAGATAAACAATAACACAGGTTAGCTTTAAGTTTTGCAAGATGTGATCCATCGCACGCTGAAAAGATGCAGGTGCATTGCACAACCCTTAAGGTAATCGAGTGGGTTGGTAAAGACCTTCACTGCAAATGAGAGCACATTTCTCCTGGTCCTGTGGAGAAAGGTCCATTTGCCAATAGCCACTGGCCAAGTCCATGGCTGAGAAGAAGTTTGAGCTGGATAGTTGGGCCAGGGCATCATTGATGCGAGGGATAGGATAGCTATCCTTCTTTGTGAGGTTATTTAGCTTGCGGTAGTCCATGACTATTGGGTGACCTCCATCTTTCTTTTTAATTAACAACAGTGGGGAAGACCAAGGGCTTTTAGAGGGAACCAGTAACCCCACATCCAGTAACTGTGTGAGTTCCATACTCATATGCTGTTCCTCCACCTTTGACTTGCGGTATGGTTTTGACCAAATGGGCTGGGCATCACCCACATCAATGGAGTAGCACCAGCCCTTCATGTGGCCATAGTCGTGAGCTGACTTGGAGAATATGTCGCTATAGTCATCAAAGAGATTATGAACTTTCTCCAGCTCATCTGGAGTCAGCTCATCTGAAATATGGACGTTTGGTAAGGTACACACCAGGTGGTTTGAGGGTAAACCCAAATCTGCCATTGACCCTGTGGAGTGGATTTGTTCAACGTCCTCCAAAGGGATTAGAAATCCTCGGCCAACCTCTTGGTGTTTCCATATGATCATGTCCTTTATGGTGAGGTTTACCAACATTAGAGTAATAGGTTGCTGGTAGGCTGGGCCTAGTAGCCCAGGTAATACGCGAGGCTCCAAAGGACTAAGGCCCTCAACACTTAAGAGGTGTAACAAACAGTGGTGTGGGATTTGGAGCATGATTTTTGTGTCAACCACTCATTGTTCACCTGGCTTAATCACCACCTCATCTGCCACATAAAATGGAATACCATCGCTAGCCTCCACTGAATTGGGCAATTTCTTACTGTTGCACCCAGAGGTGACATTATGTGAAGGCAAAGCGGAAAAGGGGTATTCAACCAGGCAGGTGTAGTCATTCTTGATGGGTTCTTTATTGGATAAGACTAATGGAACCTCATAGTTCATTAAAGATAGGAAACCTTAATTCATGTTGATGATGCCTTCATACTCGATCATAAACTGAGTACCTATGAGCATATCATAAGAGTTATTATCTAAGGCTACAGCGGGGGCTGATAGGATAAGCTTTCTAATGTGAATGGGAAGGGAGGAGTAAGCGCCAAGAGCGCAGGTGTTGTTTGGGCCCGCGGTTCCAAACTCCTTTGTATAATCCAAGTCAGGCATCAGTTTAATCTTTCTCATCAGCTGAGATGAAATTACATTCACTGGGAAACCTGTATCCAGGATAGCCATCACCCGGACTTTGTGCACAACTACTTCAACCTTGGTAAGTGTGCTTCCATAGTTGGGCGACAGCACTAAGACCTCCTTGAGATAGAAAGTGGAGGTTAATTTGTGTGCAGTCTCAGGGTGAGTCTCCAGAATAGACTGCATAATATGCCCTCACTGTAGAGGGCAAATTAAACTTGATAGGAGCTTACCAGCATCGCTGGCTGAGTCAATAATCGCCATACAACCTATAACTTGGTGGAGGTAGATATCCTCAGGTAGGGTGGTTTTGTCTACTCCTTCAGCATTTAGGCAATCAGGGACCTCCACTTCCGCGGGAGCTCCCAATAAGTAGTACCCAACATCATTGTAACCCCCTCAGAGTCAGCCTCAGGGGTTGTCAGGATTTTCCCTGGGTTAGGTATAACCCTTGTCCAGGGGAAGGATCAACACCCCCTTCAAGGGGTATAAATCCTAAATGGATTATTAGATTCAAAAATAAGAGTTAAATCTACAAGTATATTGACTTTGGGGCTTGGTATAAATTACCCTGAATTCGAGGAAATGGTACATTCCCTTCCCTTAGGACATGTGACCTGGGATATCACTTGACCTGGTCATAAGGGCAGTGAGATCTGAGTAAGGATCAAAACAATGGGTAATCCAGAAGGCTAGGAGAAACCTTACTTGGACGGGGCCACAATGATCCTTGAGGCATGTGTCCTCAAATACCCTATAAATATCCCTAAATATTATTTTAATAAAATACTTTCATTCATAATATTTATTTTATCTTATATTTTATTAAGTTTAAGATATCAAAATGAACAAAGTCTCGTCCATTGTCACATCTGGAGCTGCCCCTGTCCTCTTGGCTGACGCCAGCCCCTTGCAGTCAGCCTACTTGTGGGGTTCCCCTGCATCAGCACCAGCGAGCGCATCTTGGGGAAACCTGACAGGGGTATTCTCAACCACGGGCAAGGTTGCAATTGAAGTAGGGGAGACAGCTATGAGAGGTTGGGTAATTAGTTTGCTTTAACCGGCATTTCCACAACCCCAGTAGTTCTGGAGGATATACCCTTAGGGTGCGCACCTATTGGCTGAGCTGGAGGGGAAACCACAGTAGGAGTCTCCGCTTTACATGAATGAGGGATGTCCATTTTAAGTTGCACTGAAGAAGCAGGTTTTGCAGGGAGAATAGGCACAGGTGGCCTCACTTTCAACGATTCATTAGGCAGCAGCTCCTTAATGGTTAGAGAGGAGGAATGCCCCTCATCTTCATAAGTAGTTACACCTAAGGGAATATGGGCGACGTCTAACAAGGCCTCTTTTATATTGCAGAAGGTTGTAAAGTGGCGTTTCACTGATATGATATGCCTGGCGAGAGAGGGTTGTGAAGCTAACCCTGTTAATATGGCGGTGATAGCATCATCCAGGGTAAGCAGGTTAGATGTAGCCAGCCTTTGAGCAGTGAGATAGAAACTCTCAGCGAAACTAATGAGGGTTTCGCCCTCATACATGGTAAGGCGCATGAAAGCCTGTTTTTCCCTGTATAAACTCTGCTTGGATCCAAATTTAGCCAAGAGGGCCTTCTTAACATCTGGCCAGGTGTGCTGAGGATCCAGGTGAGGAACGATCAACTCTTGGGCTCTGCAGCTTAAAAGTGAAGAATGTACTGAACTTTATGTTTATCAGTGGCGCCATCCATCACAGCTTCATAAGTGCACAAAAAGGAAGCAATGCTCCCTTCATCTGAGGTGTATCTGTCCTTTATAGATAATTTGAACAGCTGTTGATCTAGCTTTTTAAGATGGGAGAAAGAGCTGGCTAGTTGCTTCTCAAGAGCAACTATACATGATTCAGTTAAAGAAGAACCAGAAGAGCTGCTCACATTTACAGCACCATGTTAGTAACCACATTTTAGTGTACAGGCGTGCCCCTGTAGTGAGCACCAAATTGTCAGAATCCAGCAAGGGTTATGCTCGCTGGTGCTATGTGCCACTGGATCCCACAATGGAATATTTAAAATAAATAATAAACTCCTAAGAAAACTAAGTTTTTTACTTTTTGTTTTTATTTATGCAGGGCAAAAAAAAGAAAAAGCTCTCCTATTTTAAATTTTAAATTTATTGCGGGGAAGGCCAACCATGGGATGGACACTTCCGAATATGACTCAGACGAGACAAAACTCAGTACCAGGTGAGGCACCCCAGAGAAGCGATGCTATCTCTTGTTGCCAGCGGGAACGCCACTTATGGGAAGGGGGAGGGAACGTGTGTAGGGGGCGTAGCCACTATTGAGCACGTGTGGAGGAAGGGGTCTGATTTGATGAACCAGACTGGGAACCAGGAGGAGACCAGCTGCCGGCGATGTGGTGGGAGATATCCAAACATCCACGCTTGAAAGTGATCCACCAAATGAGACCGGAATCTGTGGACAGCTTCAGGGAGGGTGGGGATGGATCCGGCGATGGCATCCAAGACAATCGTGTGGATAGTCCACATAGCGATTGCAACCACCAGAGCACGAAGGGAGGGTGGGAGGGGGGAGGCATTTGATGAAGCAAACATATCTCTTGACAGACTGAAGGGATGTGTTTGATCCTGGCCTAGCAGACGTTGGACTTTGCGCCAAATTACTTTAGAGGTGGGGCACTTCTCCAGGCGGTGAAACAGCGTTCCATACTGGCCACACACGACACAGGATGAGTGTAAAGCATTAGAGCGCTCAGCTGTACGATACACCCGCCTCAGGCAGCGCCACACATGGGAACGGACTTGAGGCTGCAACAGAGGATGGTGTGCATATTTCCAGATAGTCTTTTGGGTCTCAGTGGAATAAGGGATGTCCATCATGTCCAGGTAGTCCACCCTGGATAGGACTTGGGGTCGAATGGGGATCACGCCATCATGGATGGGTAGCCCCTGTACCTCTTGTGTGAACTGAGGAGAGGGGCGGCCTCTTTGGGTTGTATGTCCACTAATACGAATTCTCCACTCTGCGCTTCACATGGAGAGTAGGATTCGTTTGTAGTGGGTTTTGGTCCCGTGAGGACCTGTGGCTGATGTGTGTGATGCGAGGTATTTCATCAGGGAGTGGGGGTTTGATGGATTGTTGAGGCCCAAGGCTCGGGAGAAGTTGGAGCGGGCCGCGCGGGACCAGTGTTGGGATGGGAGTGTAGGAGCAGTGACGGCCGCAATCCAGGTGCCTAGGATCTTGGCGGCATGGGCTTTGAAGTCAAGTAGGCCCATGCCACCATGATGATGAGGGCCAAACATGACCTCTAGCCATACTGGTGGAGGGCGGCCTGACCAAAGCCAACCTTGTAGCAAAGCATACAGGGATTTGAAGAAGCTTGGGGAGAAGGGGATGGTGTGGGCTCCAAACCAGACTTTGGATAGGAGCATAGAGTTGGCAAGAACAACCCTGCCAGTGAGGGTAGTAGGGTGGGCTCTGAGAGAGGCGATTCGCTTCGTCACGTTGTCCAGTATATGGCCCTCCATTACTGCTGACGCGTATCCTCCTGCCTCCAACCACACGCCCAGATGGCGTACCAGTCCTATGGTAGGTCGCGGCACAAAGGGGAGCACCAGTGGAGCGGTGTGTTTTGAGTTAGTAAGGCGTGGACTTGGGCGAGCAGCTGGGCTGGGTTGGGAACTACTTGCTGGGGCCCAGCAGTTCTGAAACTGACCAAGGAGGATGATTTCAGTTTTGGAGGCGTTCAGTGCCACGTTGCTTACCCGGGAATATTCCTGGATGAGGGCTTCAAGCGCGCGTGCATCTTTATTATTAGACACCCCCACCACGCAATCATCTGCAAATGCCATCATCTTGACTGGGGTTTGGCCTGGCACATGGACCCCAGTGAGTTGGGCATTCACATTTCGCAGTAGTGGGTCAAGGCTGAAGTTGTATAAGAGTGGGCTCAGGGGGTCCCCTTGTCGCAGGCCCCTTTGAGGATGGACTACATCCGTTAGGAAACCTGGGCTGCGCACAGCCATTGTTGCAGATTCCGTGAGCAGCATCACCCAGTTAATGAAGCGGGGAGGTAGGCGGAATTGTTGGAGGCAGGTCCTAAGGTATTCCCAGTTTACTCTATCATAGGCCTTTTGTTGGTCCAAGAATACAAGTGCCCCAGAGGCTGTGGACTGACACACATTAGCCACAGAGTGCACGTTATCCCAAATCGACCTTCTGGGGATGAAACCAAATTGTTCTGGAGAGATGGTGGCAGATGCTACAGTCCCTAAATGGTTAGCCATGATTTTTGTTAAAATTTTGGTGTCTGTGTTTGTTAGAGAAATGGGGCGCCAGTTGGCTAAGTCTAGCCTATCCCCTTTCTTGAAGAGTGTGACTGTAAAGCCTCATGTCCTCCTGGTAGGAGGCGCGTTTCCAACAGGCTTTGGTTGAGTGAGGCTAGCAGCAATGGGGATATGTATTTAAAATATTTTTTGTAGAACTCATATGGAATGCCATCTGGGCCTGGGCATTTTCAGTTTAGTGCACCGTGAATGGTAGTCCATAATTTGTTCAGAGTAATTAAATTCATTATTTCTGGGTATTGGAAAATGGTGCGGATATGAGCTCTGTCAAGAAATTCCGCCATTTCGGCCAGCTGAATTGGTTCAGCTCAGTATAACTCAGAGTAATATCTTTGCGTTTCGATTGCCACTTCAGCCGGTGTGTCCACGATAGAATTATCTGATCTTCGCACCTGTGTGCAGGCCACGCTCTGGCATGGTGCAAAATTTTTTTGAAGAAGTATGCGGTGCACTTGTCACCTTTAGTGATGCGTGTGGCTCTGTATTGGACACAAACCCGATGTTTGTGTTGCCTTTCAAGTGCGTTGAGGTGGGCTGCTGCCTCCGCCCACTTCTGGCCCCATGCAGGGCTATATCCTGAGGCCGGAATTTTGGACTCCAAGTGGGCCAATTCTGCCAGTGTGCACAATATAACCGCCGATGTGGCTCGTGAGCGTCTGGATGAGAGATAGCGATAGTGGCGGATGGTGTCTTTTTTGAAAGTTGCCCATGTGGAAATGGGGTCCGCGCAAAACGGTGCAACAAACGTTTTTGCCAAAGTTGCCTCTTCCACCCACGTGGAAAATCCTGGCGACGCAAGCTCTGGGGGGCGGATTTTGCACCAATGTGGGGCCTTTGCAACTGTGATGGGTAAGTGGTATGTTATCGAGACCAGTCGGTGGTTGTAGAATTCTATTTTCGTTGTTTTGAAGTGGGAGATGTGGGGTTGGAATTTTGCCGGTGCTAGAATAAGGTCAATGCGGGTCATGGACCTTAATTGGCTGTTGTGGATGTGGGGACGCATCATGTTTTTGAACAGTGGGGCATGTTGCGGCAGCACATCCATTAAACCAAGGGTGGCTTTTAGAACGCGTAGTTCTACGTGACCCTGTGGGGTGTGGGGTGAGGGCGGCCACCGGTCCGTTGGTGAGGTTAGCCAACAGTTCATGTCGCCGATTAGGAAAGAATTGGGGGGTAGCAGGAGGGATTTGACTGATGAGAAAAATTCCCGACGCTCTTGTGCACTGTTTGGGGCGTAAATGTTGATGATTGTGTGTGCAACATCAGCCATGAGAAGGTGACAATGAGCACTTGGTCATTTAGGAATGTTTCTGAAGATGTAAATTTGAAAAAATTGTTTTTCTGAATTAGCACCCCACAGTGCTTTGACCAAAAGGATAGGGATGGTAGGAGCATTGTTTTCCAAGCATCCTTGGAACCTCGTGGACAGTGGGTTTCCTGGATGGCCAGGATATCCATGGGTAAATTATTTTGTAAAAAACTCAGTTTCCTAGCCCGGGATGGGGAGGCCTTGAGTCCAGCAATATTCAGTGTCCCTAGAGTGAAGGTTTCCCCCATTGCACCTTAGGTGCGAGGGGTGGGCCCCCTGGCCCACCAGCCTCTTCCAGGTCCCCATGGGCTTTCACAGCAGCGCGGGTATTAGCAGCAACGCTATCAGGGTTTTTGTTAATTTTTGCGGAAAGAGTTGCATTGGCTTTGGCCTTCGCTTTTTGTTTTCCCGACGTCGGACGAATTTTTTGCGGTGCAGATAAGTTCGGTGCACCGTCGAGTGGGGCAAAAATTTTTTTTTGGTTGGGATAGGTCCCAAGTCAGTTTCAACCGGGGCTTGGGTGCAGCGATTGGGTGAGATCAAATCTCCCATTGGATCCTCAGATCGAGTGGCCCGTTTGGCTTGGGCCTCCCAATCTGATTGGGTGATGGATTCCTGAGTTGCTTCCACCGCGAAGGTCTCCATGTCCTCCTGGCGTTGTGAGTGTGGGATGGTGGTGGTGACCTTGGCCGCTTCCTTGGCCGCGGTCCTATGGGCCTGCTTGGCCTTCTTCCGCTCCTGTGGGGAGATGGGCATTACCAATAGGTAGCAGCCTTGTGCTCCCCACGGGAAAGCCTCTTTGGTGCTTGCAGTTGGTTCATAGTGCGCCTCTCCGCTGGCCATGGCCGCCGAGGGGTGCTCTTGGAATGTAACGCCCTCTTTAATGGGGCACGCATGTGCCTTATGGCCAAATGCGTCACAGTGGGTGCAAATGAGGGGCGCGCTGTCCACAGTTACCCGGAATGGGTGGGTGGTGTGCCCTGCGATGTCAATAAAGGTGGAGTGCGGGATCTGGGTTAGGTCCTTCGCGATCTCCTCAGTTGGGGTCAGAACTGTGATGGCTTTGCCGGTGCACAGGTGTGGCATCAGCATGAAACGTTGCATTTTGAAAGATTGTATTTCGCCATATATGGCGAGACCATCTTTCAGGTGTTGCTCCAAAATGTCACGTTTTACCGTAGTAGGCAAAAAGTCAAACGTGAGGAAAATTTGGTTTGATTTTGTCCATCTGGTGCATTTAGTTTTGACGACTGTTGCCCTTTGGGGAGGTTGACCACTACGCGCACCGCTGCAGCCTCATCTGCTGCTATTTTGCTTTCAAAACCTAGGTCCAGCCAACCGCGCGACATGGAGTGAGGTGCAATGTACACTGCAGTCAGGAAAATTTTGTGTACATCTTCACAAAATTTTTCCCATAGGGCCATTTTTTGGATGTCTAGATACAAACGGACTCTGAATTCCACCGATGAAAGTGGCTGGGAATGTGGCGTATTGATGTACTGGTTGCATTGTGCTTGCCACGCGAGTATCTCTGGGGAAATTGTGACCACCGGTTTTTTTAGATTTTTTTCTATTCCGCCGGATTCTTCAGGGCGTTTTCGAATGTTAGAGGCCGCAGGCCTTCCGCCTGCTCCTCTTGCCTTGCTTGCCCAACTGCTCCCAGACATGGGCGCAGACTAATCCCCTCTATGAGATTATCAAACTAGATTTAGTCTTAAATTGAATGGGTTGCAAAAGTGTTTGCAACGAGAAAGAAAAGTGAGAGAGTCAAAAAAGCTCTCCTATTAATTACTAGTATCTTATATTTAAACTAGTTCAAATATCAGGGCCATGGAAATTTGAGGCTATAGTGTTAAAAAGCTGAGTCATCCAAATTAGGAAATATAGGCTTTTGGCCTATCAGAATGAGGGTAAATATTCTGGGGCAAAACAAACCCGTGTGGTAATGATTTGATAAATTGCACCCAATCACCGGCAGGTAAAATCTTCTCACCTCAGGGGAGAACAGACCCATGTGGTAATGGACACCTCAAATTCAGCTGAGGAGTTGGAGCAATGCAACTATCAGTTCTTACCTTATCAAGCTGATTTTGATTATAAAACATATTTTCCCAATGGGTAAGGTTCCACCGAGAATCCGCCAGGGTCTTTTTGCTGATAGTACTCATATCATCATTAACTATAATATTGTTAGAAGATTGGACATGTAATTGGTTAATCATAGTAGTGGATTGGGGGCATTTTTACCTCCACCATTCTTTTTGAAAGTCAAGGAGAATGTCTGACACAGAGATCTTATTCGGGATGGAGAGGATTTCTTGACAAGGCACCTTGTGTCCTAAAAATTGCAGTTCTCATTCAGAAATTTACATTTAGCAGGTTTCAGTTTCAATGAGGCCTCCCGTAGCTGCTGGAATACCTGTCAAAGATGATTGAGATGAGCAGTAAAAGTTTGGAAGAAGATGGTGACATCATCATGGTAGACTAACACACACATGAGTTTGAGGTTCCCAAACAACTGGTTCATAGCCCGTTTAAAAGTGGCAGGGGCGTTGCACAACCCCTGCAGCATACAGGTAGGCTTAAACAACCCCTCATGGGAGATGAGGGCACACTTGGCACAATCCTCAGCAGAAAGATCAATCTGCCAGTAGCCGCTGGCTAGGTCCATCGCAGAAAAATATTGTGATCCATATAAGGATTTTTAAGGAGTCATCAATGCAGAGCAAAGGGTATCTGTACTTACGCGTAATACAATTTAATCATTGATAGTCCATAACAACATGGTGGCTCCTGTCCTTTATCTTAATCAACAGAGGAGGGGAGGACCAGGGACTATGCGAGAGTTGAAGGAGGCCAGCATCAAGTAATTGCTTTAATTCAAGGGTAACATGGGCTTCTTCAGCTTTTGATTTTCAATAGGATTGAGAGAGAAAAGGAGCAGAATCTTCAGTAATATCCTGGTGTTGTACGCCTTACATATGGCCATAATTGTGGGGGCCAGAGGAGAAAATATCCAAATACTCGTCAATTAAAGCTTCAGCAGCCACTTTTTTCTCAGCTGACAAATCAGAACCAATTTATATGGGCTCTGTAGCAATGACAGGTGGCTCCTATAAACCAAAATCATTAATGGTCCCAACGCCATGAACCTCCATTACCTGGTCATAAGGCAAGAGGCGGACATAAGCAATTAGTTGATTTAGCTAAATGACCTTAAAAGACTGAGAGAGGTTTGCTAGTAGAACAGTGACAGTGCCTTAGTAAGCGGGATCTAAAACCCCTGGACAGGGGAGAGCTTCAAATACAGATGGGTTAGGTAAACTAGAAATCTCAAGCAAGTGATCAGGAAGGGGAACCAACTGGATCCCAGTGTCCACCAGGTTTGAGCCTGCAGAGGTATGGTAATGACGTGGGGAGAATGTAAAGACATCCCCTCCTCAGCCTCAACAATGAGGGGTTTAACTTAACTTTGGACCCCAACGCGCAATATTCTAAATGCTCAGCTGAGGCAGGAAAATTGAGCAGGCACATCCTCAACTTCTGCTTCCCTTTTTCCTTAAGAGCATAAGTTAAAAGTGATGGGACACAGTATCCTAATATAGAAATAAAGTTATTCTTAAAGTTAATAATAGCAGCATGTTCCATTAGTAACCTGGTGCCTAAAAGGAGGTCTTAGATATTATTATCTAGGGCTAAAGCAGGGATAGAGAGTTTTAGACCCCCTAGATTTAGGGGCAAGTGGGAGTAAGCACCTATAGCTTGAACATTTGTGGTACTGACTGTCCCATATTCTAATGAATGGTTAAGATCAGGCTGAATCTTAATTTTTCCAATTAGTTGAGAAGAGATAATATTAATTGGAGATCCAGAGTCAATAATGGTGAGAACCTTCACTTTGTGGACCATTGCTTCAATACAGGTTACCATCACTCCCACTGGGCTGGGATAGAATATATAGCTGCAGGGCCAGCTTATAAATAGGATAAGAATAAATAGCACTAGGTTTATTATCAATGGAAGGCTCAATAGGGGTTTCCTCTTCATGAGCACTAGGGCCAACAAGGTCAGCAAAAATGGTATGAATCAGTTGTTTTTGAGGCTCAGTGAAGTTGTCAGCATAGGGAGCCTCTCTCCCTATGCAGACCCCTCTTTTGCTTTTTTCTCGGCCATTTTCAACCAACAATGCTGAATGGTGTGGTTGCAACAGCCACAATAGGTGCAGTTGGGTCAAGCTCAATTTTTCCAGACTCATTGTTGTTCACCACATGAATTCAAGGATGTGAGGCTAAAGCGGAAACAGGAGCAGCATTATTTACAGAAGCGGGAATTTCAATAAAAGGCCTCCTTAATATTTAAAATAGAAACAAAGTTTTGTTTCACTGAAGTCATGTGGAGATAAAGCTGCGGGTTGAACTATAAAGCGGACAGGATGGCAACAACTGCATCATCAAGTGTGAGGCGGTTATTAGTCACCAACGTTTGAGCTTCAGTGTAGAATTGAGCAGCAAGCTCTGTGGGGGATTCGCCACATCTTAACTTAATACTCATAAAGGCCTGTTTCTGATTTGCCAAGATGAGATCACTACTGAATTCTTTAATAAGTGTGGCCTTCATCTCAGCCCAAGTACTGCATTTCATGAGGCAGGGTACCATATTTTCTTGAGCTTATCTACTAAGGTAATAAGGTAAATATTTAACTTTTTGTCAATCAGGAGCTTCCTCCATTGCGCTCTCAAAATTTAAAGAAATGAAGCAAGACTTCCCCCTGAGGTGAACTTGTCTTTAAGAGAAGTTTTAAAAGTAGTTCCCATGGGAGCCAAATAACATTAACGCCCACTGGGCTAGTTTGACTAATTTTGATTAGCTCTGATTTGGAAGGAGGCACAGGACTTTTATTTAAATCATCTTGTTGTTGAAAACTGTTCAGAACATCTTGAAGAGCCCCAATTTGAGATATTAGGAAATTGGTAAATGCCTTTTGTTGAAGTTCATTTTGTAATGATTCCATTTTGACATTTGATTTTAGATTAAGGATTAGAGCACATGATTGTCTTACTCCAACCTAATAAGTTTTTTTGATGAGTTGAATCTGCAGTGAGGGAAGCATAAAGATGGTAAGTGTTGTCTAACCCTTCCTTAATTGCTTTGACAGTAAGGTTTGGATTAGAGGTTCTTTAGAGCAATATAGCCAACAGCTTCAAGCAATATTTTTAAGGTTTTTTTAGAGCGAGAAGGCAGCTGTTTAGGGAAGGATTCTCTGGAGGGGAAGGTAAACGCACAATCAGTCTGGGGGATCATGAGGAGCAGGTTGCCCAGGAAGGCCAGGAGGCCTGGGAGGCCCACAAGGACCAGGATTCCCATAGCCAGGGGAGCCAGTTGGCCCAGGTGGCCCTTCACCCCCATCACAACCAGGGGGCCCCATCACCCCTGCAGGGCCAACTGATCCCCGCTCCCTGGGGGGCCTGGGGGACCCACAGGGCCAGGATTCCCCAGAGTTCTGGGCATGCCTGAGACATCAAATATTGGTTGGAGTGCTGATTCTTTCTGGTTCATTTGTTCTAAAGTTTGTTCAGTAGAATAAGTTGACAAGCATGATTTTTAATGGATTGTTGCAACTGAATCTTGATAATTGTGATGGTCTTGGAAAATTGGGAAGCCACTTCCTCATGAAGAAAGCTAGCCACTCCTATGTCCAGTTGAGAGAGTTGAGTTTGAATAGAGATAAGTTGGTTGTGATTCTCAAGAATGGCCTCATGGTTATCTCTTATGACCAAAGAAGATGAGTTGTAGAATTATAAAGGATAGGAGTGTAATTTTTGTGACAAGGTAAACTGTCTCAAGATTTCCTGATGGTGGATTTCCATTATTTACCCTAAATTGGTGAATAGCTGGGTGCGCAAATTGTCACAAATACCGCTCCATGAGAGATACTCCTACCTTGGATCTGGGTAAGGTGGCGGATTCATATAGAGCTCACATAATATCAGGGACTGCAGATGCTAGGGTATGATGAGAGCGATCTCTGGGGAAAAGAGCACCTAAAAGTAATCAACTAATTGTATCAGCAACACCTGTAGGCTAAAAACAATAGTTCTTAGGCTCAAGGGTCAGAATAGAAATATCAAGCATAGCATGGAATTGCATAAGAGTAGGTTCATTGTTCTCAGGGTCGCGGTTTCCATTGAAAGTTACCCATTGAGTGATGCTGGATATTTTAGTAAGTGGCCAAGTAGATTCTTGACTGAAATCATCAATTGTAAATATATTTATTATTCAGGTAGCTCAGGAGACTACCTGGCAGAAAGCACCAATTATTTTATTGGGATAAGGTAGCTGAGGGTAATAGTTCCTTTGAAGTGTACCAAAATTGATGAGATAAAATGTCCCGCAGGAGTTGATAGCAGGGATAGTCTGGAATCCTAAACGTAGGGGCCAGTAAGATGCTATAAGCTTTGACATAGGTGATGAGGGACCTATTGTAATAAAACAATGATTGTGATGCCAATGGCCAGAGAGGAGCTCACTAAATAGAGGCTCTAGAAAACTAGCAAAATTAAGAATGAACTAAAAGTAAAAATGTAACTTTATTTAGTTAAAGGAGCGGATATTATAGGCTGTGTTTTTGTCCTAGTTTTTTCAGGGTAATGACGTTCTCCACCGGCAAGATCTACAGCACCCTGACGTTGACCAGGGGAGTTGATGGCAGGCTTATCTTTAACAAATTGGTTAGGTGACGAATAATAATGATCCGTTGAGGTGAGAGGAAATCCAGAGAGGTATCAGAGGTAGGAAAATTAGAATGGGGCTGAGTGAAAGCAGGTAGAATCCCAACAGGGTCCAGTATGAAGAGTACAAGAAAGCAAACATGAAGTATTGCGCTGATTAAGTTAAGAGAAGCACAACCTGGGAGCTTACAAACTTTAAGGAATTCATTGGCAAGATTAACTGAGAGATCTTGGTACAGCATGTAGCCATGAGAGCCCTGACCTGGTGAAAACAGGCGTTTAGAAAATTATTTATTGAAGATATTGACCAAATTAACCTAAGGCAGCATATAGCCAAGGCACCACTTTTAAAGGAGGCAGCATAAAATATAAGAGAGAGTAGAGGAACCTTTCTGCTGAGTATGGCCCTTTAAGATGCACATAGAATTGATAAAAGTTCTAGCTCTGCTAAATCAATTTTTACCATTCTGATGATTTATGCCAAGGAATTAAGCATCATCTGCCTTCAAAAAACCCTATCTTCGCTGGATAATCTGGTCAAACATAGGGATGGGTTGGGATTTTAGGATGCCCACACAATCCACCCTTGATAGTATTAGTTTTTTTAGTACTAGATGGTCCCAATTGATAGTATTAGTTTTAAATTTTAACTTTTATTCATTGTATGATGACCAAAGGACGGACATTACCAAAGCTCAAAGAGCAAAAAATCACAAAAACTAATTTAAACTTCCCAAAACAAATAGACAAAACACACAACCATCTAGTACTAAAAAAATAGACAAAACACACCAAGTGAGAATGCAAGCAACCAGGTGGGACAATGACAAACCTCTTGTACCATCATGGCAGAAGGGGGCAAATGAGGGGCTCATCCCAGCAGCATTCTTACCCTATAGTGGGACATGGGCTACAGCAGAGAGCAAGGATGTTGGGGCGTCTGTGGTATGCAGTTCAATATCTTTGATGAGTGGTGTGTTTGCTAAGCAGCAAACATAAAGATTGTGGAGATACACATGGACAAAGCGGTTTTGGCTTTAACATGGGCATCAGGGGAGTTTGATAAAAATGGTGATATTGGTGCAGGTAATCTTGGATTTGTGGTTCTGCGCTACCACAGCCACATTCTTAATAGTTTTGGTGTCAGCTTTATGGGTTTGGATCAGTGAATCTTTGGAAGGCTTATTGAGGGTGAGGGAAATCTGGGAGGAGGGATCCCTCTGCAAGGATCACCCTTACCTTGGCGACATCTTTGTGTAGGGAGAGTAATCTAGTTTGGCAGCTGCTTCAACATCCAGCTGGTGATCACTGCGTAACAGTTTAGCATTTAACTGTGGGAATATAAGTGTGGGGGGTACTTGGCATCCCACTCTTGGCTGAGGAACTGCTCAACTTGGATAAAGTCTTTTTTCAAGAAAATCACCTGATTCGTCAATTTTAGCCAAAATTTCAAGGGTTTTGGTTGAACTGAATTAGGGTTTAAGCATAAAATTTAATATTTTTGGTTGGGGGAAGCATGGGAGTAAACTGATGTCCAAGCTATTTCTTGGTTGTAGGGAGTGTTTATAGCACTGGTTTAAGGATAAGTCTGATTAGGTGCTTCAGGCGTGGCTGCAGCAGCAGGCTTTGGGGGGAGGGGGTAGGATTGCACTCCATTCCAAAAAAACTTGGGATCAGTATAGATGGGACGCCAGTGGATGTACACTCAGGGCCAATAGAAGCAGCAAGGGATGAGCATTTTTTTGGAGGAGTCCAACTTGAAACAGGATGGACAGATTGTCTGCCCTTCCCTGAAATGAACTAATAACTGATCATCAGGGGCAGAAAGGATGATGGCCCAGGGGGAATCTGTACAGCATTATAGTAAATTCAGGGATTATTGTGGCAAACTCCTAAGGCTCAGTGAGGCGTGTGGCTCCATTTTGGACCATAAACTGCAAGATGGGTTGGAGCCAAAGGCTGCCAAACCATCCATTAGCTCCTAATGGAGTACTGCAAGGGGAAGGTGAGTGGTTAAACTAGCGAACTGGACCACCAAAGTGGTGTCCACTAAAAGCTGGGTCAGAGTGGTGGGGACAAGGGTGCCCTTGAAGACCAGGGGCACAGTAGCTGCAGTGGCAGCATTGGCTTCACATGTGAAGCCAATGTTAAAATACCCCTTATAGGGGCGGAAATCAATAAATCCACCAGCTTGCATTACCACTGAGCTATTTTAATAATGGCTTTGTCCGCATATGGGAATGATTTTTATATTTGACCTAAAAGCCAAAATGCATGTTAGACCAAGGGAGCACAGTGGGCTGTGAGGCACTGCCTGGGAGCATGTGAGGTGGAGGTTGAGATCCTTAGTCAGAATGAACTGACCCAAGGATTTGTGAGGACTTAATTAAACAGTCCAAGCGCGCTTTCCTTATGGATGAATAAAGCTAGGGGAGTTTCTCCGCTGCACCACACTGGAGAAACTAGTGGAGAATCTGAAGACATCAGGAGAACAGCAGTGGGAGGTCAGCGTATTTAGATTAACATAATAAACTTTTACAAAATTCATTTATAAGTTATGCCAATTGGAAAGAAAAGTTTTTATATATTATAATGCATTACCTGTTTTATCCACTAGGGCTTGCCTTATTATAAGAAATTCTATAGCAGATGTAAAAGCCATCATTAATTTTGCTATTTATTTCTTGGTTACTTATTAGTAGAAACAAACAATTTGTGAATTTGATTCTTCCAGCTTATTATTTTTTTTGGGATGATCTCCACCAGTGTTGGCTTTTTCTTTCCACTCAATAACACATTAAAGCGAATTTAGAATTAAAGAAGAAATAAACAACTCCAGAAAACTGACAAACAACAATCCACTTATGTCCTCATCCCAACCACCAGCTGCTCCAAAGTGGGGCAGTGGTGAAACCCCCCTAGCATCTTCCGCCCAGCGGGGAAACACTTTCAAACCAGATTGAACAGCCCACAATTCCTTAGGTCAATACATTCCCCCCAAGGATATCGCTCTCCACCTCACACATTCTCAAATGGTGCCTCATAGCCCCATTGTGCTCCCCCCAAAGCAAGATGCAATTTAGCCTCTGGGTTGAATATGGAAACTTGTTCCCATACACTGACAAACAAATAATCAAATTAGCCCAGGCGCTTATGCAGCCTGCAGGCTTTAATGACTTCCGCCCCTAGAAGGGGTACTTCAACCTCAGCTTCACTTGTGAAGCTGATGATGCAATTGCAGCCAACATTCCCTTGGTACTCCAGGAAACCCCTGTCCCAACCACTTATACTGGTTGCCTGATGAAACCACTCTTGTGGTTCAATTTTCAGGCCTCCAAACACACCTCCAACCAGAAAACTTATACAACAAAAACGATAGCTAGGTTGTCAGTATATGGCGCTGACCCCATTTTACAATTTGTGGTTCCCAAAGGAACCAACCAACTAGTGGGCCCTTGCACCTTTTCAACCATACACCCAATATCAAATGAAATTGCCATTTTGATTCCCCCTCGCACTGTTGTCCCCTCTGTCCCCAATCACCCTTTCTGGGTCAGAGTAGATAAGGGGCGCACAATCTGCCCCATATGCTTCAACCTGGCACCACTCAAAGCAGCGCTGCCCCATCATAGCCTGAGATGAAGCCAACATCCTTACACCCCCCATGATGCTCCCATAGCTGACATCAAAACCTTTTTTGAATGGGGCACAATCCTCCCCCTCCACCAAAAATGGTAGATGCAACTGCCACAGATTCAACCAATAAGTAACTTGAATGCCAAACCACCACTCCTACTTCAACTAATCAGGAGCTAGCATGGACCCCAGTAAATCCAAAAATAATTCACCCAGCCACCCAATCCAGCCCACCTATATGCCAATAAACCTATCATATTCAACCAAAATTCCTAGGATTATTTAGAGGAACTGATGATTTGGGAAATCCCATCCCTGATTGGGTCGAGGCCCCAGGCCCCAAAAATGTACCTAAATGCAGAATATGCATCATAACTCCCAATACGCTGCTATTATCTATGCTCAGTTGCAGATGAATTCTGAATTGACTACCAACTCACCAAAGAGGCTGTTGCCTCTCTTGATTGTCACCCCCTCTGAAAGGCCATAGCGAAATCAGTTGCAGTCTTGGCCAAGGGTGTACCTGCACCTATCTTTCCCCCATGCAATAAATTCATAAAAAAGAATTGCTCCAATTCCAACAAGTTGCCCACAAGGCTGTACAAAAAGTTGTGATGGTCGCAGAATTTTGCCCCAAGACCTGCATTAGCAGCAACAACATCACCAACTTTACCACGCTACCCAAAGTTTGCCTTGAGGCTGAAAAAGCCATTTTCAAATATATCATAACCCTCCTCATAGCAAAATTTGAGCTTCCTGAGCCACTTTTCTACCTTGACCCCATTTTGAGGATGCACCCACGCCCATGCTCTCAGCGCTCTGCCACACACTGTCTAACACAGAGGAGGAAGATGAGCCTCCTGATCCCAACTCACCCCCCACCATGGATGCATAGTGGTTTACCACATCTGACCTGATTGGTTAGTTTTAGTTTTTTATTTTTTTTATTCAATTTAAGTGATTCGTTCATCTCTTTCAGTTTGTTTAAATTCTAGCGTAGTTTTTTTGCTCCTCAGAGCTTGGTAATGTCCGTCCCCTGGTCATCTTGCCTTAGTTAAATAAAATGATCTCTATCAGTGTTGGTATAATTTTGATTGTTAACTTGGATATTAAAAATTATATTATCTTGCGCAGATAAATCATGGTTTGTCACTAGTCAATAAGGGTTTATTGGAAGTTGCTGAAGTGTTAATGACGTTTTTTTGGAAGAAAAAAATGGTTTAGTCTAAAATCAACGTGACCTGTTATCAATGAGTGAATGGTCCCATTACCTAAGAAAGTTGATAGCTTAGTAGGACTAGTCTACTGGTATGGATAAAGGCATTGGGACAAGCCATTTTGAAATTCAACCCAGGAGGGGTTGTGACCTAGTTGGTGGTGAAGTCTGACTTGATGAATGCAGTAATTATTATTTTGGATACCTCCTAAGGGCAAAAAGCTCATTGATGATTGCTGTTCCCATTGAGGTGCCAGTGGAAAAATTGGGTGCTTGATTTCATCATATAATACCTTTTTTATTTTTAATAAAGACAGCAATACAGCAGTAGTAGTACTGATCTCTTTGAAAAACTCTAGATAGGTAAGTTTTACTATGTAATTTCTAACTAAGTTCAAGAGATAGTTCTCTCTTATCTATTTGTTTTGTGCCTGATCTTAAATTTATAATTGAATGGATAGTTTTTTCCTTATCCAAAGTTGTTTTCAAGTATCATGTGGAAGTATTGAAAGATTATTTTCTTTGTCATAAGCGACTTCTTTTAATCAGAAGAAAGAGCGTTAGCACCTGTCTAGCGGTAAATTCCACAGATTGGTTGTTAAGAACTCAAGTAGGTTAATTGTCTTTTTAAATGATTAACCTGACTATTATTATCTTAACAATAGTATTTCTAACGCACACCTTTACCTGTGCAGTAAACCCAAAAAGTTTATAGATAGTTACTGAAAAAGTTTGATCTTCTAGTAGATTTGGACCCCTAAGAGTTATCTGCATATGCTATAAATAAACAGTATTCTTGTGCGTTTCCATTAGCAATAAGACTGATGAGGTAGTTAATGAAACAGCAGCTTCTGTACCGCATAGTGTTGGACCTATTGCTCCGGTTTATAGCAGTACCATGAACAGCAACAAGATTGCATGCAATCATAGCTTAAATCAACTGATGCAGTGTTATATCTCCTTCAGCTTCTAAGAGTTCACATGCATTGTACAGCTTAACAAGAGACTTCTGTAGCTTCTGATTATACTCACTTAGTGATATTCAATACTATTTAGCACAGCCTCTAACAGTGTCCATTCAGTTTGACAAGCATATATGATTGGGTAGCGTTATTAAACATGTTATTATTGAAACAACTGGTGGTCTCTTCATAGGCCTCTCAGCCACTTAATGTGGTTGTTATGTTCTAGCTTAGCCATATCTTACCTAGAAGAGATGCTCCATAGTGGATGACGAATCATGGCTTTGACTAACCCAGCAATGGCATTTGCCATTCTTAAAATAACTTTAGTTAGTCTGAGATCAGTCTCATCTCTGGCGATTGACCAATAGCTTTTCTGGCTATACACAAAGGAAGGGTTATGTTAATTACACATACATGCAGCTTGTGAAAATTAAAGCCAGTATTGAGGCAACTGCATCTTGGTATACTTGCTGAGCTATGCCTCACGTTGTAGATCTCCAGCTTTATTGTGTCACTGGTGTTACACCGCTGGATCCCACAAAGGTTTTTTAAATATAATAAAATTATAAGCGCAACTAAAAAGTGGCTTTTATGTTTTTTATTATGAGCGCGGAGGTAAGAAAAATTGATCCCTCTCAATTTTCAACTGAACAGTATTTAAACTGTTTGGAGGTTTGGGGGAGATTTGAGGATAGGTTCAGAATAGCTTATATGCTTCCAAATTAGGTAATATGGTAGGTACTCCTATCAGATCTTGGAAAAAACGAGTTACTTTTTGGGAAACTGACTGTTGGGGTTTTGGAGCAGAACGTACCCATGCGGTAAGGTTTTGATGAACTTCACCAATTACTGCCAGATAAAGTTTTTTCACCTTGGGGACCTCTGCTACACCTATAAAAGGGGGGTCCCCGCATAGGTGTTTTGAGGGACTTGTTGATGGTGGGGGAGTACTTCCGCTGGTTGCCCCAAAATTAGACATGTGGTTGGAGTAATCTGACCATTCAATTTTACATTTGGTGCCCGTGAAGGTGTCAAAATGGTGTTACCCAATTAATGGGGTTCCACCAAGAATTGGCCAGGATCTTTTGGCTAATTTCCGCGAGATTTTTGTTATTGTTATTATAAAAACGCCTTTGTGTTTATCATAAACTCATAAATGGCTGACATATCCTCATTTTAATGAATATAACCCAAGACAATCTTTATCTGAAGCTGAGAGGAAAAATTTCTGACATCGCTCCCCCAAGCATGGTGGGGGAAAAATAAAGCCAAAGGAAGTGGCCATGTACTCAAGTGATGGTGATTATGGTAGCTAGCAATTTTCTCGAATATTCATTACCTCTTTTGTAGGTAATGGTGAAAGGGATCTCCCAAATTGATCCAAGTTTGCCGCTTCTAGGAATGATGCGGTTATGGTAGTATAATACCATGTCCCATACTTGGAATGTAGGTAGGGGGTTCAAAGCTCATTGGCAGCCTTTCCTTCTTTATTAGGTGTTTTTGCTAAGTTAGTCATAGCCTCAGCTTTGAGTTGAATGATATGCTGAGCCAATATTCTCATAACTTCCTTGGGCTCCTCAACTCTAGAGGAGAATACATCTTTTTCTAGAAGAGCAGGTATTCCAGGTTCCCGCCCATACAAGTCCCAAAATGGAGACATTTTTAAGATCCATGATAGCTAATCCATAAAAAATCAGAGCACTGGGTAGGTAATGATCCCAGTGAAGTGGATCAGAAGAGGCCATTTTTTGTAAAATGGAAACCAAGGTTCCGTTTACCCTTTCCATGGTCCCATTGGTAGAGGGATTGTATGGAGGTGAAAAAGTTGTTGTGCTTTCATAGAGGTGGTCAGCATTTTTACTACTCTGGAGGTGAAGTTCTTTCCATTGTCACAGAGTAATACTTGGGGAACGCCATGTTGAGAGAAAATGTTTTGATGTAAAAATGTGGCAGTGTCCTTAGCCATTTGAGAAGGGAGAGCTACAGCTTCCACCCACTTTGTGAAATGATCAATAGCTACTAGGATAGGTATGTTTCCACTATTATTTTGAAGAAGGGACCTACAACATCCAAACTTATGGTGTGGAACGTTTGTTGAGGGGTAGTGGGTTGATATTGGTATCTATTCTTGTGACTGGATTGCTTTTTACATGTAAGTCAAGCTTCCAAGACTTCAACGATAGATTCCGTCATTCCATCCCAATAGTATTGATCTTTAATCCACTAATAAGTTTTCTTTGCTTCTCCATGCCCTAGTGTGGAGTGAGCTTCTAAGATAGCAGGTAGACGTTCTGAGGGCCAGAGGTAAGGCAGCCATTTTGCCCTTGCCTGCTTATACAGCTTCCCATTATCCACTTTTGTGTTATGGGAGTGCCGGGCTAACATCTTCTGGAAGGGCTCATCCTCATCCTCCCATTCATTGGGGGTCATTAATAAGTCATGTAACCTCACCACTTCACTGTTATCCAAATAAAGGACTGGCAGCCTTGTCAATCCATCACCAATTAAGTGACAGGTCCCAGCACGGTGTTCAATTGTCATATCATGATGTTGGAGCTTTAGAGCCCACCGAGCTAGCCAGCTATTAGGGTCCTTCATGTTCTGTAACCACTTTAGGGAAGTGTGGTCTGTAACCACAGTGAAGGCGGTCCCATATAAAAAGGGGCGGTAGTGCTTCACAGCTAGCAAAACGGCAAGGCACTCCTTCTCAATTACACTATAATTGTGTTTCACTTTTGACAACTTCTTACTGAAAAAGGATACTGGATGATCTACACCATTTTCATCTAATTAGGCTAAGCTGGCCCCAACGGCATATTCTGAAGCGTCAGTAAACAGGATAAAAGGCTTATTTCAATATGGGTGTCTCAGGATAGGACGTTGTTGTAGCAGTTGTTTCAACGTCTCAAAAGCGGCCTTCTGTTCAGCACCCCAATAGAAAGGGGTATTCCTAGTCAATAAGCGAACGAGTGGTTTGCTGAGCTGGGCAAATTTGGGTATAAATTGATGGTAATACCCCATCATCCTTAGAAATACCTGAATATACTGTAAACTCTTGAAGGGAGGCATTTTTGAAATCGCTTCAACCCTATCTTGTGTGGGTTGGATTCCTTCTCAGGAAATGGAATGTCCAAGGAAATCCAATTTCCGTTGGAAAGGTACATTTCGAAGGCTTCAAATTCATATTTGACTTGCATAACCTTTGAAACACCTCCTTAAGATGTTCAAAATGTTTGGTGAAGGTTTGTAAGAACACTGTGATATCATCAAGATATATGATGACACAAGTTAACTTCAGGTCCCGCAAAATATGGTCCATCACCCGCTGAAAGGATGCAGCTGCATTACACAACCCTTAAGGTAAATGGGTGAGTTGAAAAGACCTTCACTACAAATGAGAGAACATTTCTTCTTATCTTCAGGGGAAAGGTCCATTTGCCAATAGCCGCTAGCCAAGTCCATGGCGGAGAATAAGTTAGAGCCAGAGAGTTGGTCCAGGGCGTCATCAATGTGGGGGATAGGGTAACTATCCTTTTTTGTGAAGTTATTCAATTTGTGGTAGTCCATAACTATCTTATGACCTCCATTTTTTTAATAAGCAACAGAGGGGAAGACCAAGGTCTTTGTGAAGGTACTAGCAACCTCGCATCTAGCAATTACTGGCAATCTGTCCTCATTTGCTCTTCTTCCACCTTCAACTTATGATAAAAATTTGACCAAATAGGGCGGGCATCACCCACATTGGTGGAGTGACACCATCTCTTCATGTGACCATAGTCATGGTCTGATTTAGAAAATATGTCACTATATTCGTCTAATAAAGTATGAACTTTAAATAATTTAACAGGGGTTAACTCATCCGAAATATGAACATTAGGTAGAGTGCACCCAAGGTTATCCATAGGCAAACCCAAATCCGCCATAGAGCCAACAGAGTGGATACGTTCAATATCTTCCACTGGAAGTAGAAAGCCTTGACCAATCTCCTAATATTTTCAAATGATCATGTTTTTTCCAGGGAGGTTTCACTGCAAAAAGATGATAGGCCTCTGGTAGGCTGAGTCTAGTATCCCGGGCAGTACCCTAGGCTCCAAGGGGCTAACGCCTTCAAGACTTGTAATATGTAACAAGCAGTGGTGTGGGATTTGATCATGATTTTAGTGTCAACCATGCATTGTTCACCAGGTTTAATTAATACCTCATCTGCAGTATAGAAAGGGATGCCATCCCTTGCATCCACTAAATTGGGCAATTTCTTAGTGTGGCGTCCAGAGGTGGAATAAGATAAAGTCATAGCTGAGAAAGGGTATTCTATCAGGCAAGAGTATTTGTGCTTGCTGGGTTCTTTGTTAGATAATACTAAAGGGACTTTGTAGTTTAGTAACGAAAAGTACTTTTTCTTCATGTTTGTTATCCCCTCGTGCTCAATCATAAACTGAGTGCTGATGAGAATATTGTACATGTTGTTGTCCAAAGCCACAGCAGGGGCTGATAAAATAAGCTTCCCAATGTGAATGGGAAGGGAAGAGTATGCCCCAATTACACAGATATTATTTGGCCAGCGGTTCCAAATCCTTGCATGTACTCCAAGCCAGGCGCTAGCTTTATTATTTCAATAAGCTTTGTGGAGATCACGTTAACTGTGGATCCAGTGTCCAGGATGGCCAGTATTAGGACTTTTGAATGACTACTTCAACTTAGTAAGCGTTCCTCAAAAATTAAGTGACAAAGATAAGGCCTCCTTTAGCCAAAGGGTGGAGGTTAGTAGTTTAGCAGTCTCAGGGTATTTATCCAAGATAAATTTCATGGGATTCACCAACTGAAGAGGTTGAATCAGTGGGACCATCTAGTACTAAAAAAAGAGGTTGAATCAGGTCAGCTACGAATTGGTCACAATTGCTATAAGTATCAATAACTCTTGGACACCCTAGAAATTTGGCTGAGGTACGTCTCCTCAGGTATGGTAATCTCATCTACTCCTCCAGCGTCCAAATTATCAGAAACCTCTATTTCCGCGGGGGCTACTAATAGGTAGTTCCCAAAGTCATCATAATCCCCCTCATATTACTCCACAAGGGTAATCTCAACAATGGGCAAAGCCACGATGGAAGTAGGGGAGATGGCTACAGAATATTGGGTAGCCTTAGGGGCCGCATTTAAAAGCTTGGCTGAAAGAGAAGGCACAGAGGCAAACTTCAATTTACAAGAAGACGTCTATCCTTTTTAAGTCGTAATGAGGAGGCAGGTTTAGCAGGGAGGATAGGCACAGGTGGGCTCACTCCCAATTGTTCAACAGGCGGATGCTCATTGATGGTTAGAGCCAAGGTTGTCACCGCAGCTTTATTTATTGTGGCACATACATATAGTTTGGCCACATCTAATAAAGCCTCATTGATGTTGCAGATATTTGTAAAGCAGTGTTTCACTGAGATGATATGTCTAGTTATAGAGGGTTGAGAAGTTAACCCAGATAACAGGGCAGCTATAGCATTATCAAGGGTGAGCATGTTGGAGGCAGACAACCTTTGCGCAGAGAGGTAAAATCATTCAGCAAAGGCAATAAGCGATTCACCCTCATACAAGCTAAGGCACATAAAGGCCTGTTTTTCACGATGTAGACTTTGCTTTGACCCAAATTCATACAAAAGAGCTTCCTTCACCTCTGACCATGTGTACCCAGGGTTCAGGTTGGGTACTATCATCTCTTGTGCTAAGCGTATTAAACAAGTAATGATGTGTCTAACTTTTGCTTGTCTGTGACACCATCCATAACAGATTTGTAAATGTATACAAAGGTAGCAATGCTCCCTTCACCAGGGGTGAACTTGTCCTTTTTGGGAGTTTGTAAAGGCGCTGCTCAAGCTCCTCAAGTCATGACAAAGCGCTTGTTAGTTGCTTTTCAAGAACAACAAGTTTTGGTGTACAGGGATTCCATTTAGTAAGCACCATTTTGTAGGAATCCAGCTTTATTGTGCTCGCTGGTACTATGCCGCTAAATCCCACAAAAATTTTAAAATATAATAAAATAATAAGCGCTATTAAATAGTGGATTTTATGTTATTTATTATGAGCGCGGGGGTAAGAAAAAAAGCAATCCCTCTCAATTTTCAACTGAACAGTATTTAAACTGTTTGGAGGGTTGGGGGAGATTTGAGATAGGTTCAGAATAATTTATATGCTTCCAAATTAGGTAATATGGTAGGTACTCCTATCAGATCTTGGAAAAAACGAGTTACTTTTTGGGAAACTGACTGTTGGGGTTTTGGAGCAGAACGTACCCATGCGGTAAGGTTTTGATGAACTTCAACCAATTACTGCCAGATAAAGTTTTTTCACTTTGGGAAACCTCTGCTACGCCTATAAAAGGGGGGTCCCCACATAGGTGCTTTGAGGGACTTGGTGATGGTGGAAGGAGCACCTTCCGCTGGTTTACCCAAAATTTGTCATGTGGTCAAGTAATCTGATCGTTCAGTTTTACATTTGGTGCCTGTGAAGGTGTCAAAATGGTGGTACTCAATTAACGGGGTTCCACCAAGAATTGGCCAAGGTCTTTTGGCTGATTTCCATGAGATTTTTGTTATTGTTACTATTATAATTGCTTTTGGGTTCATCAGAAACTCATAAATGGCTGAAATTTCCTTGTTTTAAACTGAATTTGACCCAAGGCTTCCTTCCTCTGCAGCTGAGAGGGCAAAGTCTGACACTCATAATGACTATAGTTAGAGACATAGTGTTAAGCCTACTTTTAGCATACATGAAGTTAAAAAGCAACTTACGTAAAGTATGATCCAATTGATACATTAGTTGCAACTATCTTGCAATCACTACACCTTGTGTTAAGAAATGCTATCCCTTCTGGTAAGATTAAATAGCTGGTTAGAAATACAATCTGCAATCTCCATTTGCCTCAAATTGTTGTCAGTTCAAGGAACTGCGCTAAAACATGTACACTGGGAGAATACTCTGCAGATGAGAAGGGGTAAAATGCAAAAGCTCTAGCTAATGCTGGTAAAAGCAATATGGATAGGGGCTTTGATCTTCTATGATGTACCAAATAGGACAGTGCGTTCAAATTAGATGTATATAATTTTCTATAAATAAATAAATTGGTACGTCCATCTTATCATTACAGTGAGTAAAGTATCTCTTGAACAACATAATGAAGATCTTCAGCTTTTAGTAAATCTCTTCTCTTGCCTTCTCTAGAGTACTTTTTGAATTCACAAGTGCCTTCTGATCAGAAACTTTAGCTGATATTACGCCTTGACGTTCATTGACATTGTTCTTAGTTGATATTTTAAAGCTTTTGGTGTGCTTTTCTTTAAAGTGTAAATCCAGGGTGGAATTATGCCACTGAAGAGCTGTTAATATGCTTTAGCAGGACTTGTCTGCTTAGGAAGCTGCTTAGGTGCAGATATCCTAGATGCTTGGGGTCAGTGCCAGATGTCATACGTTATCTTCTGAGTGACTCAGTAGATAGGAGAGTAGTAGCAGAGATGCTGCTGATCAGTCAATTCCGCTTAGATATGGTCTTATTAGCGCTGAGAAAACTAATAGGTGCAGTATTAAGAGACTTGACCAGACTTCTCACATCAGCCATCTGGACGGATGCCAGCACTCCAGTAACTTTGCCTTTGGTAGGCGTCTTAATCATTGATTGAGTGTGTACATAGTGCAGTATGTGAAAAAGGTCATACCCTTGAACAACTGTTTGTGATGATGCACCTATCCGGGGGTTGTATACTTTCTTTGCTATAGAGACACTAATCTGCTTGACAATAGAATATATTTGAACCTCTTTACACAATGAAACTAGATCTTAAATGTGAGCTAGTAGTATCCGTCACTAATTTTTATATAATTATTTAGTACAGCAGTAATGCCGCACCAACCTTCACATTGAGGCAGGGAGTCAATCATATTACATGCAATCTCAGTCTTGATACCAGTGTGGACGCAAGCGCCCAGATACTCACTGCTAAACTCGCCACCTGAAGTTTTCTTGGTCAAAAGGTAGTCTGAATAAGCTTTGTGGCTTAAGATGCAAGCATTTATCAGAGGAATATCAATCATTCATTACTCTCATATTCCTATGAGTACTCACACGTCCTAAATTAGGCAACTAGGATAAAATTGTAATCAAATTTTTTTATATTATACCAGGGACTAGCTTAACTGTATGGAGCTTATAGCTTTTTTAATAACTGCTCTGGATGTCAGAGAATAATTGTTATTACTGCAAGCAATGAAGTTACCTTTTGCAACTGGGCTAGAAAAGCAAACTTCACCTTGTGTACTTTGGCAGAATTGTATTACTTAACTGAAGATGTGGTAGTATATGATCACCAAGTATTGCAGCAATAAACCAACATTATTGTCTATTAGAGCTACCTCCTGAACTCGACGAATGACAGTAGGAGCTGAGTTGCCATGAGTTGCAGGAGACCGTTTCACAGTATGTTGTCTAAGCTGTACCCTGCGAGTAGGAGAAAGGGTCAGCTGCTTTTGAATTAGTGCAGTATTGAATGTAACGTTGGGATGAGCTAACTCAACCATAGTGGGAGGGATTATGCCTTGCCCTACAATCATAAGTATGCTATTGAGCTCATTAATGAGATCATCACTAATGTAGAGCTATTGGTACCTTGAGCTGAGAGTAGGATGTTCTATACCACTGCTGAAATGAGGGTTAAGCTAGGGAGTCTCGGGAGAACCTAAACTCTGATTGTTTATATATTGACTGTAGCGGGGTGTATTTAACTGCAAATGGAGCATTAACACTTGTGATGTTGCTGACAGTAGTTTTACCCTCTGAGGAGGGAGTTCCATGTCTATCTGCAGTGCTCTTGGAAGAAACCCTGCGAGTTCTTTGGTTTTTCTTAAGACAGTTCTTGGGCTATATTGTTGCCTATGATACTATTGCCGTTTAAATTATTGTAAGGCTTCTAAAATACACTTACTGGCAATATTTTCCATAAGGAAGATATCTTTAAAGATGTGAATAATGCAAGGCAGCAAGTTTACTATAATGATTTGATAGATTGTCTCATTGAATAGTTGTTATATTATGCTACTTCAACTTTAAGGTCTGCAAAGGACGATGGTATAAGCACTGAGTAGTTAGACTCATGTCCTAATCTCTTAATGCCACTATTGACAGTGCACTTTTAAAAATGGAGAAGCTCAAGCTTGTCTTTGAGCGTGATGTACTCAATTTATTCTACCCCTAGAACTCTGTGATTGAGATTAATGCTAGAATATATATCTTTTAGAGATTGCTTAATCCCTTATCTAGAACTAGAGTCATAGTCATAGTCACATTAGTAACTGCTATAATCAGCTACTGCTGAGTTTAATGCTGAGATGACTTTTTTGTCATATGAACTACCAATTATATGCATTGATATAGACTCTACATGCAATAAAACTTCGTCAGTTACAACATTGAAAACATTTAAAACACAGCATTGAATGTGCTAAGTATATCTAGATTAATGTGGGAATCCATGAACTTAATACTTCTGGTGATGACCTTACATTTGTACCTAAATATTGTTAGGAATTATATGTTAATCATTACTGGAGGCTCCATATGGATCAAGCAGATTATTATACACCTGTTTATGAACTTTAACTTCTCTATGTTCATATATTCTTCTTTCAGTGGTGCTCCTGCAGCGATTGTCACCTCTTATAGTCAATAAGATAGTTCTATGGCTGAGCCATACCTTCATCAAGCTCTTAGGCGGTTACCACATCTTAGACCCACCAATAATCAAATTACAGCAGAGATTAAGTTAGTTACAGAATTGCTTAGGAATCACATTAAGACCCAAAGTGACATAGAGTCAAGGCAGTTGACTAGCATCTGCTTGAGGTAAGAGATTTTGGTAACAGTCTCCTCCACATTGAAGATAGTGCAGGAGATAAGATAGATGACCAAGCCTCTGATACTAAAGGTACTCCAGTTTTTGACGGGAATGGTAACGTATCCATTAGTAGGGATTGTCTTTAGCGTGATCTCAGACAGTCAGTTGACATGCATGAAGGCAAGTTCTTAATAAATATTGGACCCAGGATTGCCATCCTTATTGGAGAGCATTACAGCCTTATAGAAAAGAGATCATAATTGTAAGCCAAGGACAGGGCCAGAGCTACATCTTGCTGGGCGAGGTATTCAGCGTAGTCCACAGATATAGCCATTATGCCAACCCAGGATCTCCAGGTGGAAGTACAGATAGAAGGGAATGAGATATTATAGGCCTTGGCAGAGACCTTATAACAAAAGTTTAGGTAGCTTTCAACCTCAACCTCATAGCTGGAAGTGACATTGTCTATGCCTAGCTGGAGACCAACCCATCTAAGGCCAGTGGAGGATATCAAGAAACCCCACGAACCTAAGCATCTTAGATAAACATAGAATTCACCGTTCATGGAAGCCATTAGGCCTTTGCCTACAGCCAGCTAACAATGGTCCCGTGATACTCATTAAACAGATTAGTAAGAGAACTTTACCTCAAAAATTCAAGATGTAGTAACCATTGTTATGGTTGACCCTGGGTAGACTTACTTTAATAGTCATAGTTTAATTCAAAGAAGAGTGTTATTGCTGCTGCTCATCTTTCAGTTATAAAACGTGTTAGCTATTCAATATGAATAAAATTAATTTTACATCCATTGCTGAATATAAGAAAATTTATTTTTTGGGTTGGGTCCCCTATAGACTAACAGCATTGAGCGCCTGTATGGGCCTAAATATACCACTGGACCTGATGGTACAAAGGTTATAACTGACCCTTAGTTTTAGCAGCTAAGATGGGAAGTGCTTATGTTAATCTTATCTTCCTTTTTCCTTACGAATCTGTTATGCTTGTGGACTATGTTGTATTGACTAAGTACTGTGCCTCTCATCCTAACTCCAATATAAGAATCTACCACATTGACTTCTCTGGTGCTAAAATTTGAGATGACCACATAATTTAACCTTTTAACTAATTTATAGATTTGATGATTGAGTTATAATTGTACAGCGTTGGCAACAGCGGCTGACTGATGGGATTATTGTTGGGCATCATCCTTGATGATATAAAGTATAAATTTGATGAGGGAATAGCACCTGACAGTCGAACTATTGCAGTATATCCTTTTAATATCTTGGCATAGGTTGCCAACTGATGAGATTATTGTCAGAAATCATCCCCAACAAAATTAAGCAATAATTTGATATGGGATTAACACCCATTAGTCGAATTATAGGGAATCATTCAGAGAGGAACAAATGGGTATTTATTGGAAACTACCAAAGTGTTCAAACGCCGGAGGTAGAGAATAGGATTGTCATCAGCCAAAACAATTGGTTTTGAGTCCCTAATATCAATTGTTTAATCACTGAACAGCCGAGGTTTATGCTGCCTAAGAAACTCAAGGCAATGGTACCTGATGAGATTTGGTGCCTAACACTTGAGGGTCAAACCAGCATAGGAGCACAAATAATTCCCTGCGGACAGCTGAAGTGTTGTATGCTTAGTCTAACTATTAAATTCCCCAATTATTCCCTAATAAAAGCAGATTAAAGCTTGATATTAAATAAGTTCTTATACATTGGTTGTTTAACATTACTCTTAAGAGAAGAGTGAAAAGGTCAGATATTCTTAGGTTGTTTTTATCAAATCTCCGCTTGGCTCTTTGTGAAGAGAATAGGGAAAGTGTTCCCTACCAGTACCAGAATATCTTTAAGAGGAAGAAGCACCAGTTTAGCGTTAGACTTTTCACTCAACGTGGCTTTTGGACAATCAACAATGATAGTCTTCATTCTATTATAGACCCAGTTTATCAAATTCAATCAAACAATCAACGCAAGGATCCACAAATCTGTGCAGTTGAAATCTTGGGCCAGAAGAGAGCAATCATCCAGCGCCCAGATTATAACATCTGGCCAGGAGAAGTCTATAGCTGCTGCCATCCAAGGCATAGGTTCCTAATCAATGACCAGCTTTGGGTCAGGTAATGTCTTAGAGTTTGACTACCAGTTTATGTAGCACTTAACATAGAACATTCGTCTTATTACCAGTGATTTGGCGGTTTCCCTCAATTAATTGCCCCTTTTCTCTGCCGCTATCATAACATCTGATAACAGGTACTCCGCTAGGCTTACCATTGGCAGTCACGTCCCTGACCCAAACACAGACAACAGCAAGTACAATATCCAACACATAGTCTCTAATCAAGAGCTGGTGACCTGGCTGTTGTAGTGACTCTGTCATGGAACCGCATAGTAAAGCTAATACTATCATGCCATTATAGGTGAGTAAACACTCAGAACGCAAACCAGAATACCAGAGGTATAGCTGTTCAAATGACTTGGTATCTTATTGGGAGGGGAACAACTGCAGGATGACGGTTGACAATCATTGTTGGTGACAAACTCACCGCAACCACACAGAGCTGTAAGAGAGGTGATTGCGGATTTCGCGGTGCTTGTTTTCTTGGGCCCCTAGGGGGTCTGAAATCCGTCCAAGGACGTCAGGGATCGAGTGTAAGGAAGGATCACGAATTTTGGCCACTGAGTATGGATTACCACATGGAGTAAGGGCACATAAACGCTACAAGGCATACAAAATGGGGATTAAACCAGGTGACCACCATAAAAATATCCCCATTCAAGTAGAGAGGAGAACAAGGTAGTGATTATGGCCACTATGGCCAGTGATTACGCAGACCAGGAATATGGCACTTAGCAAGAGCTTGGTTAACAGACAGCTTAAATACTAAGTATTAAAATACAAATGTGGATTTTGTTTATCAAAACAAAGTATAAACTTACCTGACAGCAGATCATGTGAGGGGACAGGTGTCTTTAGTTCTAGGGCTTTAGGAATAATAAATTTTCATCAACCAAGGGTAATGCAATTGCATTTGATTCCAGAAGATCAACATACCAAAATCATCATGATGCTAGATTGATCTTACCCTAGCCAGCCAATATAAGCTTAAATTATCCACTAAATTTTCTATCCTAGTGTGATTTCACTTGGTATATCGGTGACACTTTGTATGGCAGATGACTGGGGCCATGGTCATATTAGATATGGTATGTTCCATAACATATAAAGGAATTTATCACACTTAAACATGTTGAGGACAGACTCGCCTTTTCCACTGGAGATGAAATGATTTGTTGGGGTTTGACCACAAGCACACAATGGACATTTTCGATTCCACCAGCCACCTATTTATCAATTTTTACCGCCCCCACATTGGGGCCCAAGCCTACCAAAGGAGAGGAACGGCCACAACTTTTCCACTGGAAATGTCTTCTTGCCGCTGCCACCTCCAGACACCCCCACCCCCAATCTTCTGCACATACTCCTGGGTGACGAAAAAGGGAGGCAGGGGAACGATCTTCAGTGGGTAGGCTGTCACCCACCTTTTGTCTACCACATGGGTTAGGTCTCTATAGTAAATGAGAGTGACAGCCACCTTTTTAGCCCACTTTCTTGTCCAAAATGGGAACTCCTCACAATTCAGGTACAGGGGAAGTTCCCTGGGACTTATATTATCTTACATCTTTGGGTAGGGAGAGCAACACCACCAGGACTTGGGAGAGGACATTGTTCTTGTGGGATATTGCAACTTGATGGCCAATAAAGTGGCAATCTTCTAATGAGGGTGGGGAGTGGCGGGGTACATAGTGTGGAAGGCTATTAAACTCACCACAGTGGGCACAATCACTAGCGCTAACCCAACTATTCTAATACTATGAAAACTCCTTCCAGACCATTAGTTACTGCACCAAATAACGGGATTACCAAGAGGCCAAAATTGTCTCAACTTTAGCCCCTAACCCCCCCCAGTAAATTAGGCTCTTGAACTGCTGGTTCCTTCCCCTTAAATCAGGACAACTGAGAAATTTGGAATACAGGGTGCTGCTTCTAGTGATTAGGAAGATCCAACCTAAACGCCTCATTTCCCAGATCAACCTCCGCTATATATGAGGATCAGAGTTTTTGCTTGAAAACTTCCAGGAGGGAAACTTTATATGCAGGTGCTGCATATCAAACATATTGTAGGACCCCACCTAGATTTCATGGCATGGAGACATTTTTAATCTGTTAACTGTTTTTAATCACTGAGTCCTTGATCAGGTGCTCCTGAACCAGGGATTGAATGCTCTGCATTTGCTGCACATGGTCCGCTGCAGCAGGGACTTCTGTGTGGAGCCATTTTCAATAGAAAATGAGGGGCTATACCCCAGCGTGGCTTCATGCTTCAAGAAACCAGTGGATGCATGAGTGCCAATGTTATATGCAAATTGGGCTAACAGAAGATCATCTGACAAGGTATCCTACACAGCAGAGGCCTAACAGAAAAGATACTTCATAAGAATCTGGTGACCTGATCCAATTTGCCGTCAGACTGAGGATTGTAGGAGGTGGAGTTTCACATCTCAATTTTCAAGATAGATAGGAGCTCAATCCAAAAAATACGCCATAAAATGCAGCCCTTGGACACTCATGATATCCTGAGTCAAGCCAAACACTGAGAACACATGCTCACAAAGGCACAGGAAATTTCCTTAGAGGTGATGGCTAAAAAACATGGGATAAAGAGTGAGAAACTTAGTACAGTGGTCCAAAGGCCACCTTAATTGTGATAAACTCATTAAAGCTGGGAAGCTCAACAATAAAATCGACTGATACTGAGGTCCATGGGCCCACCACCTGCTTCAGGGGTTGAAAAAGATCATCTTAACTAATATATAATTTCACCATGAGCTCATTGCACAATTAGTGATCCACGCCATACTGTCCTTGGATATACCAGCCAGTTAATCGTATGTTTTACCAAATTAAGGCATTTACTATTTCCTGGGTGGCCTACCACTGGGGGATCATGATGGTCATAGATTACTTCTTTGCAGAGTTAATGAAAAATTACAGCATTGACCTAAAATGAATTGCTTCCTCCTCCAATGAATAATGGGTCCGCTTATGCGCCAGAAGTACTAGCTGGTAAACAGTGCCATCCCCTCCAATAAGGACATTTGACCAAATGACACCTGAGAGACTAAAGGCACAGCTTCGGCCCAGTATGCAACCAAAATTGTGGATCAAGCAATAGCAAAGATCTTAGCCAGCGGAATTACCAGGGCTAGATTCTGCTCATCCGCCTGCATCAGAATCAATGCACGGTTCTGACTCAACAAATCATGAAGGACATTCAGAGCCCTTTCATGAATTTGTACTTGAAGTTAAAACTGCAGAGGTCATGATATATCTTGGCCTGGAAATGTGCCAGCTTATTCATTTTCATGAATTAAATAAAGGCCTGATGATCCATCCACATGGTCACCCGATGTCACACGCCCTGAATGTCATGGTTGGGTGACATGATAGTAGGCACTGATACTAGGAATAAGGCTGGGCGACAGGAGGCCCAGAAGATAAAGCTTCAGGCTCTTCCTGACTTGAAGCACACCTTAGATCAACGCTGGGTGCAAGCCAAGCAAGCCCAGGTTGATACTAATGGGGTGCAAAACGCCCAGCCTCTTATTTCAGCTCAGGCCCTAAAACAAACAATTTACGTTTGAACAATGATGGTTTGATTAGCTTGGTTGGAGAGCAAGGGTTCAAGTCCCGCTCTAGCTATGAGTTTTTGACTTCAGGTAAAATAAGGCTTCAATCAATTTCTCAAGTGAAGGCACTTTCAGTGTATTTTACCAAAACGGATGGAAGCGTTTGTTTATTGGAGCGTCAAGGCTTGGGCGCATTTCCAAAAAAACCCAGATTCCCCGATTCATTTTAAATAGGTTTTTGTGATCAACACTCCTTGTTGATTGACTTTCTTAATAAAACCCCCCGTTATTTTACGTTTACAATGGTTCCTTGGGAAAACTTGGTGGTGGACCTCTTTGGGGAGGTCTCCAACCATGTGGGCCACTACCTTATCTCACAATTTACCAAAATCCCAGGGGCATCTGTGGGCCGCCCAGGTCCCCTCCAGATCGAGGCACCCAAAGCCCCTGACATCAAGCCACACTTGATTATGGACGCCCCTCTGGGTTCCATTCAAGCAGTGTTGTTTCTTACTTACCTGGTATTTTATGTTGCTATTTATACACTTGCCTGGGGTACCTTTTGCACTGGCACCACTCGAGGTGCTTGTCTTCCCATTCTTCTAACATCTAGTTCCCTAGCAATGTGGGTTTGCGTCTCACATCACCTTGCTGGGAATGAGAGAGTTACAGACACTCTCTTGACATTAGTCAATCAACCCTTTTATTATACATGCATAAGAATTATCCGTGTGGAACTTTCTTTATTAGTAAATTGGGTGCGCTGGCCATTTGTCACTGCCACAATGGTGTTCAACACAGTTTTCTCATTTGGTTTTGTACTGGTGCATCTCGGCGTTATTCTTACAACCACCAATTGGGAAGTACCCACCATTCCTGCTCGTACCTGGTGGTCTTGGACTTTTTGCAATCCTAAGATCGTGATTCCCCACCTTTCTCCTGAGATTTACTCAGAAATTCATCAGGCCTTAGCTTCCCTGGAACCAAAACCCTCGTTAGGAAAAACAAATCGTCTGGTTCCCATCTGCTTTTGTGAGGAGTGGATCTATTGTCCCAGTTGTCTCCCGAGGCTGGTGACTGGGTTTTTGCGGTAAAACACACCCAGCCACTATTTTGGCATGCAATAGGGGGTTTGGAACAGGTCTTGAAGCAGAATTGACCTGATGAAGCCTCCTTCCATTCATTCTTTGAGTTCTTTTCTCTGCGTCAATCAGGTCGTCCGATGAGAATATACTTGAGTGAATTCTGCAAAAAAGCCCAGGCTTTGCCCTTAACTGACGAGGTTAAAACATTGTTTCTCCGTTTGACCTTGGATATATCAATATGAAACTCCCCAATTTAGGCAGTCGCCTCCTTCCAAATTCAACCATCTTGTCAAAGCTCTTTGGGGTAGTTTCTCTGCCCCAACCCAGAAGGTGCCAGGTAATTTGGCTGTCATCATATTGAATCATATAAATATGCGTGCTGAAAAGTCGCGCGCGCCTTTGGAAATGAGGGAGTCTTATCCTTCAAATCCTTTAAATGTCTTCCAAATTTGGAACTGTACAGGGGTCTAGCCCCAAGAATGATGTAACAGTTTCAGTTGATTCTGCCATGATGATGTCACCCGTGGTCATCCCTATAAATACCACCTCCTCAACTAGTGAGATTTCCTTGAATTGTGAGATGCTTTCCACTGATTTCCTCCCCATCCCGGCGGAAATTGGGAACATCGTAGGGTCTGAACCCACATTTGATAAAAATGATACCATTGTCATTTTTTCTCCCTGACACATTTCTGAGGTGCACACCGAGGCATTGGCTCTGAGCTTGGGGGTGATGGCCCTGGATAACGATGCACGCTGAACCCTTGGAACAAGTGGGGGTTCATTCAAACAAAAAAACGCGTTTTATAATGCAAGCGAATTATCTCAAAACAAACTGTTTATTTGCTCAAATGGTCTAGAGGAGGACTCAATTTCAGTTTATCAGATTACTCCTGAGAACCCTCGCTTGACCCCTACCATTATTAGGGGTTTCCAGGAAGTGGAGAAGGAACTTCGCCATAAATATAAAGATGTCTATGCACCTGCAGAAGGTGGGGTGGGATATGTGGCCTCAGTAGTAAGAGTGGCCCACTATCCTTCCCCTTTTATGATTCCAAAACATACCCTGATGGCTTGTTCAAGCCAGAGGAATAATTTTCTGGTGAGTTGATGGCGTTTTCTGCATTGAATAAATCCCATTCTGGATATTTCTTGTTGACTGCTACCCTTACATCCTCTTATGGAAAATTCAGCACAACGATTTTGGTGGATACTGGTGCTTCAAATAATTTTATTGATCAAAACCTTGCTGACTACCTTGAGTTGAGTTACTCACCAGGTGGTATGGTTAGGGGTGGGGCATCTCAAGGTATTCCCACACTAAATATCATGGAGTCAGTCAATTTCCAGATAGGTTCTTATCTATTGTCTGACCAGTTTCAAGCTATCAAAAACCTCTTGTTTCCCATCATTTTGGGGGTTGAGTGGTGGCTAAAGTTTGACGTCAGAACAAATTTAAAAGAAAACACTTTAACCTTGTCTTTAACTAATGGTCACCAGTTTATTATTCCTATGTCTGATGATAACTCCCCAGGTAAATTACCCCATTGGCCCAATGTTCCCAGTTCATATCTTGCCCCTTTGCTGAAGCCCCCTGTGGAACTTTCCTTACCTTCCTGTTTGAAGGAGTTGGCATCTTCTTTTGATGCAGCTTCAGCTAGTACGCTACCAGAACATTCCGAGTTTGATTGTGAATTTAAACTTACTGTGGATCTGGTGCGTATTTCTTCTCCCATATACCCATTGACTGTCCGGGAGGAAGAGGTTTTAGATGTATGGGTGAAGGAGCAGTTGGCTAAGGGTGCCATCTTTCAGCGTACCTCCCCGGTTTGCTCCCCACTGCTTTTTGTGGAGAAGGCAGATGGAACTTTATGTCCGTGTGTCAATTATGGGAACTTAGACAATGTAACTGTACCCAACCTTCATCCCATCCCTTTAGATTCCCAGATTGCGCGCTATGTGGAGAAGGAAAAGGTCTTCTCCAAGCTGGATTGTCTCAATGCGTTCAATCAAATCTGGATAAAGAAGGGCCAGGAATGGTTAACCGCATTCTGTACCAGAAAAGGAATTTTCCAGTTTCGGGTTATGCCCTTTGGGCTTAAGAATGCCCCTGCCATCTTTCAACGCCGCATTGATGCTGCGTTGGGAGACTTGTTGGGGGTATGTGCGGTTGCCTACATGGATGACATTCTGGTGTTTTCCCCTGATCCTGAGTCACATGCAGTTCACCTTTGACAAGTAGTGGAGAGATTGAGGGCTGCTTGCCTTACCCTCAAGTTTAACAAATGTGAATTCTTCAAGTCCCAGGTTACTTTACTGGGAAACGTCGTTTTTGACCAGGGCCATATGATAACTCCAGACAAGGAGAAGGCTATTCGTGAGTGGCCTACCCCCACCTCTGTAAAGGAATTGAGGAGATTTTTGGGGACGTGTACGTTCCTCAAGAAGTTCACATCCAGTCTCTCCGAGGTGGCAGCCCCCTTATATAAGGCTAGCGGTGCCAAGATGCTTCAGTGGTCCTCTATTTTGGAGGATGCTTTCCAAGCGGTGAAGTGCACCTTGTTATCCACATCCATCCTTCGCCATGTTGATCCTGCAAAGGAGTTCATTGTGTCCTCAGATGCTTCCAACTTTGCCATTGTGGCTACCCTGTTACAGGTGGGGGAAGATGGGTCTGAGCATCCAGTGGGTTATTTTTCTAGGAAAATGTCTCTGCATGAGTTAAACTACGCCGTTTATGACAAGGAGTTATTAGCAGTGGTGTAGGCGCTGATTTATTAGCATCACCACTTACATGGCTCTTCCTGACCATTCTGGGTACGCACTTACCACTGAGCCCTGTTGTATTACCGTGCTCCACATGTTTTAACACCACGTCAGATCCGGTGGCATGAGACCCTTTCCCTATTTACATTTTCCTATGAGTTCACCAAGGGCAAGGATAATGGTTTGGCGGATGCTTTGAGCCGCAACCCTGTTTGGCTCCCAATCCAAAGGAGGTAGAAATTCACAACACTCGGTTGATGATTCCCCCAAGTATGATTCTGCCTCAACTTCCAAAGTCCATGGTACATACGCCAGCGCTCATGCCTTTGGAAAATGCAGCAGAATATAGCATGTTTAGGAAGGTAGTTCTTTCTCAGCTGCTATCAGCCAAGTATGCTGTTGTTCTCGCTAAGAGTGCTCTGAATCAGGAGGACTTATCCAGGGGTTATCACATGAAGGATGAGATGGTGTGGTTTCAGGGACGCCTATGGGTTCCTGCTGGACCACTGCGCCTGGAGATCATCCAGGGCCATCATGATGGAATCACCGTTGGTCATCCAGGAAAAGCAAAAACTTTGGAGTTGATACGACGCACTTACAATTGGAAGGGCTTGCCTGTTCAGGTAGGGCGGTACTGCAAAGAGTGTCTGATCTGCAATCAGATGAAACCCAATCGGCAACCTTTAGCAGGGTTGTTGGTACCTGTTCAAAAGGCTGAAGGGTTCTGGACTTCCTTATCAGTGGATCTCATTGTAGAGTTACCCATTTCAGATGGGTATGATGCAATCATGGTGGTGGTGGACCGCTTTACAAAGTTTGCTCACTTTATTCCTTGCAGAACAACTACAACTGCCGCTGAAATGGCTAGGCTCTTCGTCGCCCATGTATTTGCACTTCACAGAGTCCCTCAAGAAATCATTAGTGATCGGGACCCCAGTTCACCTCCATCTTTTGGGAAGAGTTGTGTAAGACTCTTCAGATCCGCCCCTGCTGTTCAACTGCGTATCACCCCAATCAGATGGGCAGACTGAGCGAGTCAATCAGTGCTTGGAAAAATTTCTGCGTTTTTACACCACCTCAGACCATTCAGATTGGGTTCCTCACCTTCCCATGGCCCAGTTTAGTTACAACAACAATTTGAATTCTCAATCAGTTGTTCACCGTTTTTTGCTAACCACGGCTTTAACCCTGCATCTAACATGGAGCCCAGCTGTGGTTCTAAAGTGGAAGCATTGCTGGACTTTGCTAAGACTCTCAGAAAGGTCCATCAAGGGGTGTCTACAAGTTTGGAGGCGGCTATGCTGGTTTATAAGGAGAATGCCAATGGAAAGTGCCGAGTGGGTCCAGCATACAAGGAAGGGGATCTCGTGATGCTTGATGCTTGCAACATCCCTATCAAGCAGCCATGCAAAAAACTGGGTCCAAAGAGGATTGGTCCTTACCAGGTAGTTAGAAAGATGGGACATGCCTCATACCAGTTGGATCTTCCCTCAGCATTTCGGATCTTCTCTGTCTTTCATGAAAGCAAGTTGACCTTGTTTGAGGGCCCTCCTCCTGTGACCCCTGAGGCTTATATTGTGGATGGGGCACCGGAATGGGAAGTGGATGAAATAGTAGCCTCCTGCCGGGTTAAGCGACGCCTTGAGTACTTGGTATCATGAAAAGGGTTTGACGCAGCAGAGAACAGCTGGGTGCCAGAACAGGATTGTGTACATGCCCAAGACCTGATTGAATCATTCTATAATTATTTCCCAGAGGCTTCAGGATCTCAGCTGAAGCCAGCCGTTGCTGCTACGAAGTTGCTGCCAGCACATAAGAACTTCTCCTTAGCAAACACCCCTGGAGGGGGGGGTGGAGCCCAAGAAGGAGGAGAGGGTAATGTCATGGTTGGGTGACATGAAAGTAGGCACTGATGCTAGGAATAAGGCTGGGCGACAGGAGGCCCAGAAGATAAAGCTTCAGGCTCTTCCTGACTTGAAGCACACCTTAGATCAACGCTGGGTGCAAGCCAAGCAAGCCCAGGTTGATACTAATGGGGTGCAAAACGCCCAGCCTCTTATTTCAGCTCAGGCCCTAAAACGAACGATTTACATCTTGAATAATGATGGTTTGATTAGCTTGGTTGGAGAGCAAGGGTTCGAGTCCTGCTCCAGCTATGAGATTTTGACTTCAGGTAAAATAAAACTTCAATTGATTACTCGAGTGAAGGCACTTTCAGTGTATTTTACCAAAACGGATGGAAGCGTTTGTTTATTGGAGCGTCAAGGCTTGGGCGCATTTCCGAAGAACCCAAATTTCCCCAATTCATTTTAAATAGGTTTTTGTGATCAACACTTCTTGTTGATTGACTTTCTTAATAAAACCTCCCGTTATTTTACGTTTACAATGGTTCCTTGGGCAAACTTGGAGGTGGACCTCTTTGGGGAGGTCTCCAACCATGTGGGCCACTACCTTATCTCACAATTTACCAAAATCCCAGGGGCATCTGTGGGCCGCCCAGGTCCCCTCCAGATCGAGGCACCCAAAGCCCCTGACATCAAGCCACACTTGATTATGGACGCCCCTCTGGGGTCCACTCAAGCAGTGTTGTTTCTTACTTACTTGGTATTCTATGTTGCTATTTATACACTTGCCTGGGGTACCTTTTGCACTGGCACCGCTTGAGGTGCTTGTCTTCCCATTCTTCTAATGGCTAGTTCCCTAGCAATGTGGGTTTGCATCCCACATCACAATGCTGGGAACGAGAGAGTTACAGACACTTTCTTGACACTGAAGAAGGTTCCACCAGTGATTAAGGGACCCAAGGAGGCTAATTCCTTATTGTAAATGGCCCAATATTGTTTGTATAAAGTAAACTTAAAAAAATGTAAGTGACCAGATGTTTCAAACTGTCATGTACTTACATCTATACTGTCCCAAGGCTGTTGATGAGGCGTCACATGCTATGATAAAAGGCGTGGTGGATCTAACATGTTTGATAACAGGAAGCGCCAAAAAACCTTTTTAATGGCGTTAAACTCCCATTGACAATCCTCCATCCATTGTAATGAAACATTTTTCTCATCAAGGGATGCATCATTGCAGCCAACTGCAAGAGGGCAAGGGAAAACTTCTATAAAAAATATGATTGTGCTCAAGAAGTTCTACAACTGCTTCTGGGTTGTAGGAGTAGGCCACTTTAGAATTGCTTTAAGCTTGCTGAGGGAATGGCGTAACCATCTTTCAGGACCATATTAACCAGGAAGGTAACCTCCTCCGTAAAAAACTTGCACTTGGAGGGCTTCACGTAAAGTTCTGCCTTGTGAAACGCAGCCAGCACTGCCTCCAGGTCCTTCTCATGCTGATTAGGGGTGGGAGAATGCACAGGAATCTCATTTTTAAATGCCACTGCACAGTTGAACCTAAGGTCTCTAAGAATGTTATCAATCATGAGCTGAATTATAGCTGGGACATTCTTCAAGCCAAAGGGCATCATGCGGAACTGAAATATGTCTCTTATGGTACAACTCACTTTAAGACATTCTTGGCCCTCCACCACTTGGATTTGATTGAATGTGTTTATGAGTTGAGCTTCAAAAACACTCAAGATTTTATGACTGCCTAACTAATCATCTGCCCAAGGGGGAGAGGATAAGGGTCATTATCAGTGACATTATTCAGATTCCCATACTCTATACAGGGCCATATCATACCATCAGCCTTCTGGGCAAAAACTGTAATGATTGGTGATCATACATGGATTTCCTAAGGTTAGGACTTAGAAAGTCCACTATGACGACAGTTGCAGATCCCAATTTGCCAAACTTGACTTAATTGATGAGCTGATGCATATTAAAATCATTTTAAGATTAAATATCGATTTTAGGGCGGATTTTATTTTATTTAGGCTTCCTCAATCTGCTAGCAGTTGAAGGTCAGAATGCCAGCATTTGTTAATCCTCAGACATACCTAAATTATTATTAGTTTTTGTAGCTCATGAAGGGCTACTATTTAACAATTGAGGATGCGTTTACTTCCCTCATTTGTGAATTATACATTATTTTGGTCTCCTTCCAAAAAGAAAGCCCATTTGCTTATATCTAGCACCTTTGTAAATTCATTAATTTAAGCTTATTCTTTGAGACCTTGGTCATATTAGACCAGGGTTAGGAGGGAGCATTCAACGTCTTGGTGTGCCGCGGAAGGTGATTGCACAGCATGGCAGGGTTGGGGTCATTATGAGGTTGTAGTAGAGTGCATATAAATGAAGCTTAGATGTGAGAGGAGGCGAGTTTAGATCCGCCGGTCCTCAACCAGGGGTCAGCATATTTTGCAAATATTGATATCACCCCATGAGCAATATCTGGACCCCTGAATGCAGCGAAATTGAACCACACTGATAGGCGTCAAAGAGGGGATCTGCATGCCAGCACAGCCCTGATGCTCATAAGATTGTGGTGACTCTCTTCTGACTTAAGATTGAATATTCCAAGGTGGCAAATAGGGCCTTGGGAGCCCATTTGTTACATAATTCACAAGTCAACCTTTCATGGCAAGCTGTTCACCAGACAGCTCGCAAGATGGCATTAAGTCAAGTGTCCCAAGCACTGCTCTGAGCCCTTGAACTTTTTTGTTATTGCGCTGGCTTTCCATCAATGGGGATGGGGTTTGGAGGTGGAAAGTTGGACTGCTGGTGGTTGAGGCCTCTTATGCCTGTCAGTGGACTTCTAGGGGGAACGTCAACTTTTTTTTGCAAACCCTGGATTTCTGGTCAACCCCTTTGAGCTTTCCCTCTTGTAAAGCCACCCATTGGGAAAATTACCTGGTCATGATTCCCCCACCCAGCATGTCAGATGTGCTGGAATATCCATTTCCAAGGGGGTAATGTAACTATTGGTGAACATACATGTATTTCTTAGGTTAGGACTTAGGAAATTACTATGATTATGGATGCAGTCCCCATTTTTCTGAACTCAACTTAAATGATGAGCCAATGAATTTTGGGATCAGTTTAAGTTTTAAATATCAATTTTAATAGTTTGTTTTATTTAATTTATTTTCCCTTGATCTGCCATCAGATAAAGGTTGGAATGCTGGCATTTGTTAAGCCTCAGACATGCCTAAAATATTATTAATTTATGTAGCTCATGCCAGGCTACTATTTAACAAATGAGGATGCATTTCTCTTCCCTCACTTGTGAATTATACATTATTATGGTCTCCTTCCAAATTAAAGCCTGTTTTTTTATATAGCGCCATTATAAGTTTATTAATTTAAGTTTATTCTTTGGGGACCTTGGTTACAATAAACCATGGTTAGGAGGGAGCATTCAACATCCTGGTGTGCCGTGGAAGGTGGTTGCACAACACAATAGGGTGGGTCATGATGAGGTTGCAGTAGAGCGCAGATGAGTGAAGCTGAGAGGTGAGATGAGGAGAGTTCAGATCCTCCAGTCCTCAACCAGGGGTCAGCATAATTTGCATATAGTGATATTGCCCCATGAGCAATATCTGGACCCTTGAATGCAGCGAAATTTGACTGCTCCATTGGTTGTTAAAGAGGGGATTTGCATGCCAGCACAACCCTGATGCTCAGAAGATTGAGGTGACTCTCTTATAACATAGGCTTGCATATACTGAGGTGACAAATAGGGCCTTGGTAGCCCATTTGTTACAAAAACTAATGTGAGATGTGATGGAATAGGTTTTTTGAACACCTACTCCTTTTTAAGAATATTGTCTAACCATACCTCCAACACATTGTCCTTCAGAACTGTTTAGGGTTACAACTGGAAGTTGATGTTAATCATGACCACTATCATATGGAAAGCCAGGTCATAATCATAATGTGGCGGCAGGCAGTTAGCCTTTTCCATATCAAATATATCCTGATATGCTTCTGATGCCAGGGAAAATCGGGCGTAAGGCCCATGGGAGAATGAATTAACATAATGGAACTCACTCCCTGTTTCATCACAAGTGTATTGATCAGGGAAACTCAACCCACAACTGGATATTTGCAAAGGAGAGTCATTCAAGTCCTGGTTGATGTTATCATGCTACTGGCGCTACTACCCTACCCTCAAAATGACTGGGAAGAGCAGATCCAGTACTAGGTGAACTGATCACAAAAACAATACTGATATACTAAAAAAGGAACTGGGCTCCATACTTATATTATGCCACAGGGGAGGATGCATCAAACTCTGACGCACCCACCTCCATGTCCGAATTTAGATCCTGCGCTAGTTTCAGACCTATAAAATTTTGCTGCTCCCATATCAACAAATGCCTCAATGGTCAATGGTGTGTACCCAATAAAAATTGAAAAAGTAACAAAAAGTACGCAAAATCCTGTTTATTGGTCACAGCATGGGACACCACAGGCTGAGTAGCTATAATCTTTGGGTCCACTGAAAAACCAGACTTGGAAGGGTGATTGGACCATCCAACAGGAAGATACTTATCCAATTCCTCGGGTGGGATACTGACAGCTTATCCCAAGGTGATTGAAAGTTACTCATACATTATAAAAACTGTTTAACCAACTGGCACCAGAGCAGGGGAGGGGGAAGCAACTGGACGGGGAGATATTGGAGCATACTCCAGAACCAAGATACATACCCCAGGATCCTGACCAGGTCAGCCACGCTGGGTGAGAGACAAAGGGAACAATGTTATGTCATTCATGATACCACTCAAAATCTCTTCAGTGGCTTATCTTTTTGTAGCATCTTTTACCCCACCTGACGCCTGAAAAGCATGGCGCTGATGGAGATAGCCACTTCACCCACCTGCTCCATTGAGCCCAATGGAGTGTCCCAGGTGGAATGTCTGTCAGAAGCTAGATATAAGTTGGCACAGAACATCGCAATCAAAACTTCCTACAGAAGTCCCAGCCAAAAGCCAGACCCTGGTATGAATTAATGATTAGTGCAAATTGGACACCTCTGCACCCAATGTGAAGAATATTAGCAGGTGAGCTTATCATGAAACCAGCTCCTGTACCACAGATGACACCAATATAATCAATGGAGTAGAAACTCCTGCCTGGCTAACTGAGTGTAAAATCTTGCACACCCAATGATGGCATCCCCCTCCGCTGCGTCCTAAAAGAGTTACACTCTGCTAGACATCTGTCAGGGAGGATAAAGACTCCATATTGACTGAAAACTGCATCTGGAACTTGGCCAGGGCGTTCAAAACTTGGTTTGTGATCTTTATAAAAGGGATGAAACCCCCGTTGGGCAGGATGAAGCCTAGACTGAATCATGTGGAAGGGATCATCAGGCCAGGGACTCCACCACTACCCGCGTAGAAGCACCTGTTGAATGCACCCACTGACCATACAAAAAGAGCTAAACTAAGCACCAATTGCAGGTTCATGTGTATAATGATATTATCTTGTCACCTACTTCTAGAAGAAGGGTGGAGATGGCAGAGATTAGTGGCTGGTCAATTATGTCAAGATCTGTCTAATAATGTTGAGATTAGCCTACCAATTGGGTTAAATAAATAATTAAGACGCAAACCAGAATTCTGAAGGCGTATCTGCTCTTATGACCTGATTTCTTAAAAAGGGGAAATGAATGAGGGATGGCAACTAAGGATCAACATTACCATCATACTTACTAACAGGCACGTCATTGCAGCAGTATGTCCTTTTATTCCACTGCTGTTGTTCCTTTTGGGCCCACAGGGAGCCCCAAATATGCTCTTATGACATGGGTTGCTGATCACATGGAAAGGTCTCAAAACTGCTCACCAGGAGAATGAATCTAGAAGCAAAGTCACATCTTGATGCCATACAGCGTCCAAAAATGGGGGACAACCCCAGGAGGCCACTATAGTGATATCCCCAATTTAGGAGAAAAGGCAGCAACATTTTATTATACCCACTATGGACCAGCCATTGTTTAGACTGGGGAGCATGGCACCTATTGGGAAGTGTTTAGAAGAAAGAGAGAATAATTTACTATATAAACTCTGCGCAGAAATTTGTTTAATAAAACAAACAACAGAAAATTGACTGACAACCATACCTGTGGGGGGTGGTTGACTTAAGTGCTGGGGCTTGGGAAATAAATAACCTTTTGTATTAATAAAGGGCAATGTAATCCTATTTGATTCCAGAATATTAACAAAACAAAAATGATTTAATGTGCTGGATAGATCTCATACTGGCCAGCTGACTTTTGCTTTGATTTTGCTCAGATTTTCCCTTCTGGCACAATTCCACTTAGCGTATTGTTAAAGCTTCATCCAGAGGATAACTGGATGTACCCATGAACAGGCCACATATTGGAGGTCCTTTGAGTACTTAAAGTATGTAAACTGACCAAATCTTTGGGGTTGGTGTCAAATTCTGGTAATTGAATAAAAAATAGCCTTGGGAATTCCATCAATTTTGGTAAATACATTGATAATAACTTAACAATTAGTCCTTATTAACCAATCAAAAGATCTACTTCATTATCAAAAAATTGCCCTTGGATAAATACCTAAAATCTCTCTAAAAATCCCATGGGTCAATAACAACTTAAAGATTTCCCTTAAATTATCACAATCAGTTTTCCACCAAATAGAAAATTTTATTTGTCAATGCTTATAATTGGCACTAAGCACTTGCATATGGACAGCCCAAATGGAGTACCTAATGCTATCAAGAGGCCTGCTGACATCCCAATTATAGGTAAATCATTAAGTTTAAATCTATGCCAATTTTCCCAGAAGTTAAAGTTTGTCAGCTGTATGATTAAAATCAAATACTCTATATATAGGATAATTTTGCACATTTGAGCTGCAAATTTGTACCTGAAATCTTCCTGATTTTAAGAGTATATTGCCACAATTAGTCCTAGTAAAAAGTCATGGTTGTATTAGTTCAGGGATGAACTGAGGTATATAAGGATATCTATGGAAAATTGCAAGCTCGAATTATGGCCAGTAGATGCTCTAGAGGCATGAATACCAGGGCCTGGCAATGTAAAAGAATTATTATAAAATCATATAAACAAATAAAATACCAAATAATATTTTTTAACTATATTCTCTTATTCTCTTTACCTGATTTTTATCATAGTTGGTCCTTATTAACAGTGTTGACAAGCTGTTGAGATGAAAATTACCAGTTTGTATTGTTGCCTGCATCAGTAGAAGTTCACAAAACTTTAAGGTACAATTAGTCCAAATAGACCATAAGAGTCATATATTTTAAATAGGCCTAGTGGGATTCTAAATGGTCAATATACCATAAGACACTGTTTAAAAATCAATGATCTTTTGGACAAGCTTCTTCTCAATTATACGTGCAGTATTTCTATTAACAAGTTAGTAATCCACAAATTAAAACAAGTGGTGCTCACTTAAAACTGGAAACACTATAAACAGGAACCATTGAATAGAATGTTTTTCTTCAATACAAAGGACATGCAGCATAATCGCCATCAAGAGGAGGGGGAGGCTCTAGTTAGCTCTCTCAAAATGGGCAGAAATTTTTATATAAACCATTACGCACATATTCCAAAAATTCTCTTCCTTCCATAAAGAATAAATTTCAATTAAAAGAAGTACCATCTTCAGTAAGTTGAAACCAAATGATTGATCTGAACTAAATGAACCAGAAGAAAACCTAGACAATTGTAAAGAAACCACTCTATATAAAGCGCTTATCTCAGGGTATAGCAATTTTACCTATTCCAGATTTTTAGAACACACAAGATCCATTTTTGCATTATCCTGTGCGCCTTTATAATGAGAAAAATGATACCACTTTAACCACTATTAAATCATATTAAGATGACATTAGACTAACTAAAATTTTATCTATATTCAGGCGGATCAGCTAGAGTCCCATGAGGCCATAATCAATAAGGAAGGACTTTAGCCCCAATCATTTAAATTGGATGCCATATAAATATGAAATGGTCCAATTTAAAGTGCTATATCCAAGTTTCCCAAGCATGATTGGCTACTTTTGCCAATTTATTGCCGATTTCTCAAGACCTGGGGAGCCACTTTTTTATCTACACAAGGACAAAGTCCTATTTGACTAAGGTTATTGTTGAGAAGCTTTTGATAAATAATTAACAACACTGGTTGCCACCATTTTTTTAGTACTAGATGGTTTGGTTGCCACCATTTTAAAAATCTGGACTTTGTCCATGAATTTATTGTCCATACTGATGCATCACTCATGGCAGTGGGAGCTGTTTTACCTAAGATAGGGTAGGACAGTGAGAAAAAATCTGTTACTTTTTTTAGTCAGACCTTAAATGTATATGAGAGAAATTAACCAGTGACAGAATTGGAATGCTTGGTAGTCATATATGCTTGCAAGAAATTTTGGGTCCATCTTCATGGCACTCACTTCAAGTGTTACTGATCATGCATCCCTAAGATGGCTAAACAAATTAAGGAAGCATGAGGACTAATTAGATCGCTGACCTTGAAGCTTCAAGACTATAGTTACATAATTGAGCATTGTGTGGGGGAAAAACATCAAAAAAACTGACTGCCTGTCCTGAGTGCCCACCATTATGACACAAAGTTTAAACTTTGATGAGTTGTCTAGGAGGATGATCAGTGGAGAACACCAAGATGAGCCAAAATACATCTGTTGGGATTTTTGCCCATATTTGCAACTGGCTAGATTACTAGGGATTGATAGGGGATAATTCCTTGATGTGAGGTGAATTGAATACCAGTTGACCCTAATTTTGGGATAACTATGTTTGAGGGATTTTAGGTTATTTGCCTGGTCAGATCCATCAGGGATCAATCCGGATGAATGCTCAAGATCTTGTTGGGCAGAGTTGCCAATGAAATAGGGGCATCTGATATTTGATTAACTATCAGGTGTAACAATTGGGATTGGTAAGGTTTCATCATTGATTTATTGAAATTTAAGGAATAAGTTGTGAGGCAAGTGATGCCACCTGCAACTAGTGAATCGCTCTGTTGGTTCATGACCTTCCTTAATGGGTAACAAGTCCCATTACCTAAGCAGATTGCTTGCCAAATATGTTTTTTCACCTGGATTAGAAGGAAAATGTTAGTTATATGTTTTATGACTCTTTCCATTTAAGGTCTCGAGGATATCCAATGATAGAATCCTAGCCAGGATGGGGAAGGCCATCGCTTCTAAGATGAGAATGGGTAATTCAATAGCAACATCTGCCATTTCATTGAGGAGGTGCCAACCAAGGGTTGGGCGCCAAATTCCCTACTATAAAATCCCTAAATAATTCACTAATAAAAAACACTAAAATACCAGATCATTTTCACTAGAGTATTAGCTTAGTAAAATTTATCAGCATCCATTTGTTCTATTTTTTCTCAGGGATATTATTGCTGTGTGTGATAATTGGGAGACTCTTTAAGAAAAAGAGTAAGGATCTGAGCAGGGATCCAGAGAAGAAGATGAATCAAATTGGGGATTGATGCTGACTGTGTGTCAAACCAGAGAAACCATAAACAAGGATCTAAGAGAAGATTGAGTTAGGTATTATGAGGGAACAAATCCCTATTTTAAGTCATTATAAGTATTTTGAGAGGAAATACTGGTTGAGCATTGGGCCAAAATCAAATACTTCCATTCAACTACGGATAATAGTCATCATACTATTATCAAATGATTATATCAACTACTATACAACGTGGAGAATTTCACAAGACCTGAACCTGTGCAAGTAAAATAATTATAGGGGTTATTTACCAAAAATAATCAGGAAACATATAAATTTTTCAACATCCAAAATTTATTATTTGACTTGTGACAAGTTACAGTAATCAATAATGGGAAACTCTAAAAGATTTTTGAAAGCAAAAAGTATATATTTTAGGACCATCAGCCAAACAGACATCATTATAGCTGCCCATAAGGCCATAGGGCATGATTGATTTAATTAAATAAAGGAGAATTTGTGCAATTCTATTAGGAGTCAATGAATTTTGACATCCAGGAAACGCTTGAGAGTTGTGCGTACTAAGGCAAAACACTGTTTCATAAGACACATCATATCATCTTTTTCAGCCCAAATTTGCTTGCCATACCAAATCTATCAATGTTGTCAGACCTCTTCCAACATGAAATTTTGAAGGCCAATACATTATTGTGGCTATTGACCACTTGACTAAGTGAGTCAAAGCTAAGGCTATTTGGGAATCAGGAGCAGCAACAACAGCTAAGTTTGTCCTCAAAAATATCCTTACAAGCATGGGTATCCTCAGATTACCCTTACAGATAATAGAACCAATTTACCGCTCATGTTTTAACCTAGATCAACCAGTTTATGGGAGTAAGAAGCGTGATTCTGCTCCCTACCATCCTAAAACCATTGGTATGTTTGAGCTAGCAAAGGGGACTTTGGTACAGATCATCCAAAAATTAACTTCAAGCAAACCAACTGAATGAAGCACCTACCTGAGTTTGGTCATGTTTGCATACAACATCTCCTATAATTAGCTACCAGTATGTCACCTTTTCAGTTGTTATATGGAAGACTTCTATCCTACCATCACTATTATATTTAGTCCTAGAGGATCCTGAAAAAAGTAAATATACTCAATATGTTGAAAGACTTGCCAATACCCAAATCAAATTACAATCTCAATCATTTGATAACATTTGTGCAGTGAAAAGACCTGACATGAAAAGGATATGCAAAAATGCTATAATTTGGCCAATTTTAAATTAGTAATGAAGTTCTATTTTATAACACCTATGGATCAAGTGATTACATAAGTTAGATTGCATCTGGGTTTGCCTATTTATAATTATCAAGAAGACATCACACAACACCTATACAATCAAGGAAGCTAGGATAGGCATATGTACATCCATAACCATGCAAAGTTTATAAGAAGAGTCAATAATTTGGTCAATTATGGGATGCATATATAAAATACATGCATTGCAAAATAAAATAAAATAAAATAAGCATAATAAAAAAAGAAAAAAGAAGAGGAGATAAAAGAAAAAAGGTATAATAATAAAATAATGTAAAAAATATATAATTTACATAAATAATTAACAGGTATTATTTGCTCTCAAGGAGGAGAGGGATCTAGCTCCAAATCCATCAGCTATTTGGGCAAATCCTAAAGCTACAGAAACTATCCATATTTTTATTATAAATATAGGCATAAATAAAGCTTCCTGTAAATAATCATTAAGAACTAATTAGGAATTTCAAGGATTATGTTTGGTCAAGTAGGGGAAATGTCAGATTCTGATGGTTGAATTAAATATACCTTTTGAAAATCACCAATTCTGAAAGATTACCTTGACAATAAACTCAGTAACTATGCTTGATCAACTGTGCATAAAATTGACTTTATAATTAAGAAATTCTAAGAGATCAATATTGTAATTTGCAAAAAAAACACCATGGGCTAATAACAACTATAAGATTGCCCTTTTATTATTGCAATAAGTTTTCTGTTCAATGATGAAATTTGTGTGACAATGCTCAAAATTGGCATGATAGCAATTGCACATTTAATATCCCAAATGGGGGTACCTAGTGCTATTGAGAGGCCTTCTAATATCCCAATTAGGGGTACATCAACCTTAAATTGATGCCAATTTTCCCAGTAATTGTATTTTGTCAGCTGTATGACAAATCTTCAAATTGAGTTGACCTTAGGACAATTTTTACATATTTTAGTTGCAATATATATAATTGAAACCTTCTAATTTTAAGAGTATTTTGCCACCAATAGTCCTAGTAAAAGGGCATGATTGTATCAGTTCTTAGGCCAAAGTGAGGTGGGAAATAATATCTGTGGAAAATTGTGTGCTCAAAGTATGGCCAGGAGATGCCCTAGAGGTATAAATATCAGTGCCTGGCCATAAAAATCACTAAGTAACTAGATAAAATCATATTTTAAATGAAAGATATAATTTTTTTTGAGTTTTTGTGTGCTCATTAGGACACCCAGTGAAGTCAACTTTGTGGGATGAAACCCAGGGTACTGCCCCCTGCCACACTGGGGCTGCGCGAATCTAAGCACCACAGATGTGGGCCCAACTGCGGGTGGGATGGCTCACATCACCCCAAAACTGACATATTCCTCACTGTTTGGTATACCAGGCAGCAAAGGCTACCCAACCAGTTCAGAGATATGCCTCTCATTACTTACTGCGAGGAATGAGACCAGACTGACTCCCAAGTTGAATTTACTTGAGGAAAGAGGATTGCCAAAGCTTTCTACAGCTGTTTCTAGCCATCTCTTGACTATGTCCAGGGAGCTTGTTGCCTGGATTCATTCTGAAGAAAAGCAACGCTGGTTTCTGGCAAGCCATAGACCATACATCACCTCCCCTCATATCATGCACCAGACCATGAACCCCTCCTTTTCTGAAATCAGACATGGAGGAGCAAACGCAGTCAGGATCTCTGGTCATGCAAGATGACCAGAGGATAACTTACACCCTGGTTGGTACGCTTCATAACATAGGAGAACACTACTCCACACAGCATCCACTGCTGGACACTCCATGGATATGTTCTTTGCCATCTTCTCCCCTCTGCACATATTACAGACATACAGAAAGTCATCCTCCTTATGTTTACTCCACTTCTGCAGAGTCGCCCCAGTGACCAAGACGTTGCTGCGGAGTTGAAAGAAAAAGTTATGAACTGGTATAGACCAGCATCCCTTAACCCTCCTCCCCCACAGGTCCATCAGGCCAGGTCACAATTTGCAAGTAGTCCAGGACAAGTACGTTGAGCAGAGCTCTCTGTCTTGTAACTTCCAGAACCTGGCAGTTGTGAAATCTGAGAGGCAGATACCACCACATCCCACCTTTAGCCAGTCCCAAAGGACTAAGAGGCTTTTTCATCTGGGGTATCTCCAGCCTTCTCTTCCTTGCAGAAACACCTGCTGATCCTTCCCTCCATGACCTTCTGAACAGGGTTTCCCAGCCTCTAATGCATCCAGAGAAGTATTTGCTTCCCTCCAGCAAGAAGGCAGTTCAGTTTCTTCCACAACATCCCATGCCTTCCTTACCAGCACCTTGGAGGCACTGGCAACATTATTAGCTGCTTCCACCCTAAGCACTCTTTGGTCATTGCCATCAAGGAGGTCCCTCAGTGGACCGCCCCAATAAAGTGCTTGAAGGCCTTATGCAGATGAAGTTCCATCTTCAGTCCCCAAGCTCCTCCTCAAAGGGTAATTGCCCAGATCCTTTTGATGTTCCACTCTTCACCCTCCAATTTACCCTTGTTGTCTGCCCAAGCTCTAAAGTACTCCTTCCAGTATCCTGGTAGGTCCCCCGCGCTTAGAATAGCCCCTTGATTGATGCTCTAGCTGACACCAAGATTCTTGTTTGAACTGTCATTAAAAACTTAGAGAGGTAGTCCTCCAATATTGGATCCCATCAAATGAGATTTCCCTCCCAGGCGACCCATGAAATCTACTCAGCTGAAGTGCTTTGATCATAATCCAAAGGGAATCAGACCGATGCCCCCTTTCTTCACCTCCTGACACAAGTTCAAGTAACTGGCTTTTGACACCCACCCTTGTCAGATGAACTGGATGATCAAACTCTTTATTCTTCTGATGGATAATGCCGGCAGTGGAATAAATCTGGCAATGTACCATAGTCTGGAAATAATAAAAGTGTTCATACAATGGCCCTGCCCCAATAATAAAGATTAAGTCATTACTATTTCCAAGCCACTTTTTTAAGGTCTGCTTCAAGTTTGAGCCAATTTTGTGCAGTGACGCCCACCCATGGATGGGACACCCAAGGTACAGATACTCCTCCCCTGTTTTCATCCTGTGGATTGAGCCCTTTGGTGCCACGCCCAACAGCACCATTCTGCCAATAGGCCCAGCCCTGGATTTTGACAGATTGAATTTTACGTTGCTTGCGTTCTGGTACATCTTCATAATATGTTTCACCACCTTCTCCTCCTCTGATGAAACATAAATTCATGTATCACCTGCAAACATTGAGTGGGGGTACTCCTCGCCATTGATGGTAAGTTTCCTCTGGTCCGACTTTCTTAAGCCACTGAAAGGGTCTCTATTGCAAGAACAAACAATAAGAGAGATAGAGGGTCTTCATGACGCATACCCTTACACACCTTAAAATGGTGGAAAAGGACCCCATTGATATTGACAACCAATGAGGCTTTCCCATAAATTGCTTTAAGCAGTCTCAACAAATGCCCCTTGATTTTTAACCCTACTTGACACTTCCCAAAGAAGCTCATGATTCACCCAATCATACGCCTTCTCTTGATCAAGAAACAGTAGCCACCCCCTCTGGTCATACTGTTTACTTGCCCACTCTTCTATCAGGTGAAGCAGCATCAAATTGTCAGTAATTAAGCGTCATGTGATAACCCATTCTTTTTCCTAATAAAATCCATTACAACCCCTTTAGTTGATTGGTTAGTATATTCATTAAGAGCTTATAGTTAACGTTAAGCAGAGTCAAAGACCAATAGTTCCATTAGAGGGAGAGAATGCCCTTTTTATATAACAACACCACCATGCCTTTTGAAAACGGTGGCTCAATTGCGCCAGAGACTAGGAGTTGATTGTAGAGCTCAGCAAACATCTCAGACATCTCTGCCCAAAATAACTTGTAGAGCTCAAGGATTAGCCCATCCTTCCTGGAAGCCTTGCCATTCTTTCCTTTGCAGATGGCGTCTGACACCTCTGACTTGTGGTTTCCTACTACATAGTTGCTGCTGAGTCTCCTTTTGCAGTACTCCCAGTCCGCTTGTGAGTACTTTAATGCCACTGGGTTATTCTTTGAGGGGCCATAAAATTCCTCATAGTAGGACTTGGCCATTTCATCCATGCAAGATGCATCCTTCACCTCAACTCCTTCATCACAAAGTAACAAGTTTATTGCTTAGGGTCTGAATGTCCCTACTGTCTTTCAGAGTAGAGCCACATTGCTGTTAAAGTCCTCACCCCGTCTAGGTTTCCTTTGTTTGAAGTGATCCACCATGAAGGCTCCCATCAATTTTGCATAAAATTCAGCCTTGGCCATGCAGGCAGATGCCCCATGACCATAGCCTGCTTGCAGATACTCTCAAAGCTCCTCTCCAAGATTTCATTCCTTGAACACATGACCTCTAGCTGCCTCCTAAAGATTTCACATGCCATCTTGAGATCAGCCTTCATCTGCAACCATTTGACTGGCTCATCAGGCATCCCCACAATCTGGCTTCTCAACCATCTCACCTTCTTCCTCACGATATCCTGAAGTGAACTCTACTTAAGGAGTTCAGGGTTCAGTCTCCAAATCCCTTTCCTCACAGAAGCAACCTGAGGGGCACTGATTTGCAGTTCAAGGGCCTGTGATCCAAAGCACCTGGATCATTTTTCTGAAGGATCCACTTGCAGCAACTCAGGAGAGGCTAGGCACTGACACAAGATCAATGTGGGAGTAATGATACTCTGAACGTGACTTCACCCTGTCTCCCCCTCCTCACAATGGCCCGCTCTTATACATTCAGTAGGCCAAGGCTATCATTAAACCATCCAACTTTTGGATGTTGGATTTAAAATAGGAGAATCTCGCTAAGGTGCATTAAAACTAAACTCCACCAAATGAGAGGATTAAAACCACACTAGATTATTAAATTAAATAGACACTAAAAACAAGAAATTTATAGGTTTTTATAGTTTTATTAAGTGTCACAGAAATTAGGGAAAAAACGAACTCTCACTATCTGAACAGGCAATATCTAAACTGCCTTGAGGGTTGAAGGGAAGTCAATGTAAAATTTTCGAGTGGCTTGTTACAGTCCAAACAAGAAAATATGTGAATTCAGCCTATTGAAGCTCAGAAAACTCACTTTCTTTTGGACGTATGACAGATGGGGAGTTAAATTTTAGCAAGATGTACCCATGGGGTAATGATTTAATAAATTTCATCAAATCCTTGTTAGCTAAAATTATTTTAACTTGGGGGACCTCTGCCACGCCTATAAAAGGGGTGGTTCCCATTTAGGTGTTTGAAGGAAATTGGACGTGGAAGGAGAGAAACCGCCAATGAACTCTCTGGGTTCCCTCATGTGATCATGGAACTTTGACTGCCTGACTTCATGCTAATTGCCCTTTTAGTATTCAAATTAGTAATACCTCGATTTGCAGGGTTCTACCAAGAATTGGCCTGGATCTTTTGGCTGATAAAATCATTTGTATCATTTAAAGCATCCATATTATCATCAGAAACTTGCAAATGTCTGACATTTTCCTGCATCAGCCCACTTTGACCCAAAACATTCTTTTCTTGGAGCCGTGAGGGCAAATGTCTGACATCACTCCCCTTAAGAATGTTTGGGGGAGAATAGAGCCATAGGAAGCGGCCATGTACCCAATTTATAATGATACTGGTAGTCAACGATTTTATAGAATACTTGTTACCTCTCTTGTAGGTGACAGTTAAGGGAACCTCCCAAATAGATTCAAGATTGCTAGTTCTGGGTATGATTTGGTTATGGTAATATAGGACCAAGTCAGACACTTTGAGGGAAGTCAGGGGAGCCTAAAGCTCATTTGCCGCTTGTCCCTTTTTTTGTAACCGTTTTAGCTAAGTTTGACATAGCCTCATATTGAAGCTGAATGATATGTTGAGCCAATCTTCTCATAAATTTCAGGTTCCTCAAATTTAGAGGAGAAAGCCTCTTTAGCTAAAAGTTCGGGTATCCTCGGTCTTGCCCATACAGAACACAGAATGGGGACATTTTCAGGATCCAGTGATAGCTGATCCAGTATGCCATAAGAGCACTGGGTAGGAATTGATCCCAGTGAAGTGGATCAGAGGAGGCCATTTTACGCAAGATGGAAACCAATGTTCCATTGGCTCTCTCCACAGTTCTATTGGTAAATGGATATATGGGGCCAAGAAGAGTTGTTGGGTTCCCATAGACGTAGCCAGGATCTTGACTACTCAGGAGTGAAGTTCTTACCATTATTGCAGAGTATTACTTGGGGACAACCATGGCAGGTGAAAATATTTTGATGTAAAAATGTTGCGGTGGCCTTGGCCGTTTGGGCAGGGAGGGCCATGTCTTCAACCCACTTAATGAAATGATCAATAGCTACTAGTATAAATTTATTACCACTGGCTGTCTGTGGGAGGGGACCTACTACATCTAGAATGATGGTGTGGAATGGTTGTTGAGGGGTAGTGGGTTGATATTGGTATTAGTCTTGAGACTGGATTGCTTTTTACATGCAAGGCAGGCATCCAAGTCTTCAACAATAGCTTCCATGATTCCTTTACAATAGTACCTATCCCTAATCCACTCATGGGTTTTTTCACCCCCCATGACCTAGTGTAGAGTTAGCCTCCATAATAACAGGTACACGTTCCAAAGACTGTAGTAAGGCAACCACTTTGCTCCCACCTGCTTATACAATTTCCCATTTTCCACTTTGGTGTTGTAGGAGTGCCGGGCTAAAATCTTCTGGACAGTCTCATCCTTATCCTCCCAGTCATTGGGGGTCATTAAGAGATCATGTAAACTCTTCACCTCACTATTATCCAAATGCAGAATGGGCAGATGAGTTAACCCAACAACATATGTGACGGATTCCAGCAGAGTGTTTAATCTTCATGTCATAATGCTGGAGCTTTAAAGCCCATTGTGCTAACCGCCCAGTAGGATCCTTCATATTCTGTAACTATTTCAGAGAAGCTTGGTCGGTAACCACAGTGAAAGTAGTGCCATACAATAAAGAATGGTAATGTTTTACAGCTAACAAAACAGCAAGGCACTCCTTCTCTGTGTCGCTATATTTGCGTTCTGCCTTTGATAGCATATTACTGAAATAGGATGCAGGATGATCTACATCATTTCCATCCATTTGGGTTAAGATGGCCCCAATGTTATAGTCCAAGGCATCAATAAATAAGATAAAAGGTTTATTATAATCCAGGTGCTGTAGGATAAGCCGTTGTTCTAACAGTTGCTTCAACGGTTCAAAGTCAGACGCTTGTTCTGTACCCTAATAAAAAGGGGTGTTTTTAGCCAATAGTTGAATGAGAGGCTCACTGAGCTGAGTGAACTTGGAGATGAACTGATGGTAATACCCCATCATACCCAAAAATACCTGAATTTCCCAAAGATTTGCAAGAGCAGGCATTTTATAGATAGCTTTGACATTAACTTGCAAAGGCTGTATCTCTTTTTGGGAGATAGCATGTCTGAGGAAATCTAGCTTTTTTGGAATAAGGAACATTTTGACAGTTTTAACTTGATATTAGAAGCCCGCAGGCGTTGAAAGACTTCTTTAAAATGTGAGAGATGATTGGTGAACGTTGCAGAAAAGACTTTGATGTCTTTAAGAAAGACAATCACATAGCTTAGCTTAGGTCCCGCAGAATGTGATCAATTGCACGTTAGAAGGATGCCGGCGCATTGCACAGCCCTTGGGGTAAGTGGGTAGGCTGAAATAAGCCTTCACTGCAGATAAGAGCGCATTTCTACTGCTCTTTGGGAGAGAGGTCCATTTGCCAGTATATGCTGGCCAAGTCCATGGCTGAGAAGTATTTTGAGATGAAGAGTTGTACAAGAGCATCATCTATGCGGGGGATAGGATAGCTGTCTTTCTTTAGTGAGGTTATTTAGTTTACGGTAGTCTATCACTACCCAATGACCTCCATTTTTCTTTTTGATCAACAAGAGATAAGACACCTAAAGGCTTTGGTATGGTACTGATAAACCAGCGTCTAACAGCTGCTTAAGTTCAACCCTCATTTTTGCTCTTCAACCTTAAACTTATGGTATAATTTAGATCAAATAGGTTGGCATCACCAACATCAATGGAGTGGCTCCACCCCTTTATATGCCCGTAATCCATATCAGTCTGGGATAATATATCACTATATGTATCCAGTAGATAATGAACTTGTTTAAGCTCATCTGGGGTTATGTCATCTGAGATGTGGATGTTAGGCAGAGTGCACACCATCTGGTCAGTGGGTAAACCCATATTCAACATTGAACCAATAAAGTGGACAGTATTAATCTCATTGGTGGGAATTGAAGATCTTTACCTATCACTTGATGTTTTTTGACAATGATGAATTTATTAGTAAGGTCCCCCAATAGGTTGTTAATGAGAAATTGATATGTGGGGTCTATTATACTGGCAATACCTGGGGTTCTAAAGAGCTTACTCCATTAATGCTTGTTATGTGCAGCAGACAGGCTTGGGGATCCATAAAGTATACTGGTAGCAACCACCCATTGTTCACCAGCCTTGATTACTGCTTCCTCTGAAGCATAAAGGGAATGACATATAAAGCGTCCACCAAATCAGGCAACTTTTTTGTTGCATCCAGAGGTCATATAGAATAAAGGTAAAGCAGAGGATGGGTATTTGACTAAGGAGAAGTATTCTTTTTAATGGTTTCTTCATTGGTAAAGAGTAGTGGAACTTCATAATTGGGTAGAGAGAGGTAACCCTGTTTCATGTTGATTATACCATTATACTCAATCATAAACTGTGCTAATAAGCATATTGTAAGCGTTAGTATCTAAGGCCACAGTGGGAGCTGACAATATGAGCTTTTCAATCTGAATAGGCAAGGAGGAGTAGGCTCCAATAGCATGGGGGTTTTTGGGACCCGCTGTTCCAAACTCTTGCATACATTCAAGATCAGGAGCCAGCTTAATCTTCTTGATCAGCTTGGAAGAGAGAACGTTCACAGGAGATCTAATGTTCAAGATAGCCCTAACCCAGACTTTTTGAATAACGACCTCTACCTTAGTTATGGTCCCACCAAAGTTAGGGGGAAGAGCTAATACTTACTTAAGATGGAGAGTAGAGGCAAGCTTTTTCACTGTCTCAGGGTAGTTATCTTTAGTGGGCTGTAAGATGTGAACATGATGAATTGGTCAGATCAGCAAAGTAATAACTTATTCAGCATCATTAGAAGTATCGATAACCTCAGGGCACCTCAGCACTTGATTAGGGTAGGTTATTGAAGGATCAGGACTTTATCTATTCCTTCAGGGTTCAGCTGATCTGGTATACCTACTTCAACAGGGGCTCCTAGAACATAATAGCCAACGTCTTCATAACTCCCTTCAGACTTATCATCCAAAGGGTTATACACATACATTTGGTGAATGCTAGAAGAGCAGTTGGAGGTGGAGGCCATAACTCTAGTAGCGGGGCCTATCCGCAGCAATGATCCTTGGGGGAGCAGGCGGCTTAGCTTGAGCAGCCTTCTCATTGAGCCCCTGGTTGTTGGGAGCAACTGTCACCAAAGAGAGAGGTTTGGGTTTCCTTGTAGCTACAAGTTTTGGATTAGAGGTAGCTGGAGGAGATGGCATCATTGAAGTGAATGCTTTAACTCTTCCAGGTTTGTGTTAATAAGTGGCTATGAGCCTTGAGGAAACAGATGCTTTAGCTTTAGCAACCTGTTCCTTAAACCTATTGTTGGTGGGGGTGAATGTCACCTGAGAAAGGGGTTTAGGCTTAAGATCAGACTCGTGAACCACTTGAAGAGGGTTTTTAGATGGCACAAGCTGATCATGGTGGCAAGGTAAGGGCTGGGAGCGTTGCCTTGTGGATGAATATGCACTCTGATTTACTGGTTTGAGAACCTCAGGTTGGCTGGGTGAAGGACGATTAGGTGTGAGCTGCACTGCCAGTGCTGGGCTCAGAGTAGTAATCCGCATAGGGGTCAACATAGCCTCTTCTGTTGAGGCTTCAGTTGATCACTCCTCAATAGTTTAAACCTGGGGGTTCATCACAGCTTTGTTGGTTATTGCACAGGTATACAAATCAACAAAATCTAACAAGGCCTCTTTTATGTTACAGACGGCTTTAAAAGTTTGCTTTAGGAAATTGATATGCCAAGCTAAAAAAGGTTGGGAATTAACCCAGATAACATAGCTGCGATGGCATCATCAAGGTTTAGCATGTTAGATGTTAACCTCTGAGCACCAAGATAGAATCACTCAGCAAAGGCAGAGATCCGTTCACCTCCATACATACTAAAGTGCATAAAAGCCTGTTTTTCCCTAGTTAAACTCTGTTTAGATTCAGATTTCGCTATAAGAGCTTCTTTATCCTTGGCCCAGATGTGTAGAGTATCCATATAAGGAACCATCAGTTCTTGGGCCAAGCAACTTAAGCGAGGAAGGATATTCTTAACCTTCTGGTGGTCAGTCATCCCTTCCATGACTGCTTCATAAAAGTATAAAGATGAAGATATACTACCTTCACTAGGGGTGAACTTATCCTTCAAGGTCATCTAAATGGGAACTTTTCGAGCTTAAGCCTTGATAAAGCGCTTGCCAGTTGTTGTTTAAGGGCAACTAGCTGGGTTTAACAGCAGAGGGGAGCTTGCAATTGGTATTCACCCCAACACCCTCCATTTTTGTTAATTTATTGTTGTGTACTACCCCTGTAGTGAGCACCACTTGTTATATTTAGGATAGGAGAAGCTCATTTGGGTGAATTAAAGCCTAAACTCCAACAAATGAGAGGATTAAAACAACTCAAATTAGTAAATTAAATAGACAATAAACACTAGAATGCTGTAGGTTTCATAGTTTAATTAAGTGTTGTGTGAATTAGGAAAAAAATGAACCCTCTCAATATCTGACTGGTCAGTATTAACACTGCCTTGAGGGTCAAAGGGAATTCAATGATAAATTTTGAACGGCTTATTACAGTACAAATAAGAAAACATGTGAATTTAGCCTATTGAAGCTCAGAAAACTCGCTTCACTTTGGCTGTATGACAGATGGAAAGTTATTTTTAGCAAGATGTACTCATGATGTAATGATTTAATAATTTTTCATCCTTTCCCCATTATCTAAAATTAATTCATCTTGGGGATCTCCACCACGCCTACAAAAGAGGGTGGTCCTCACCTAGGTGTTTGAAGGGAATTGAATGTGACAGGGGAGAAACTGCTGATAGACTCCCTAGGTTCCTTCATGTAGTTAGGTTAATTTGACTGCCCAACTTCATGCTAATTCTCATTTATTATTTATATTAGTGTCACCCCAATTTGTGAGGTTCTACCAAGGATTGGCCAGGGTCTTTTGGCCAATAAAATCGTTCATATCATTTAAATCATCCTTATTATCATTGGAAACTTGTAGATGTTTGAAATCTCCCCGTGTCAGTTCATTATACCCAAAACATTCTTTTCTTGGAGCTGTGAGGGCAAATGTCTGACAGTGAGCTCCAGGATCAGAACTCTAGTTACATGAAGCCCCCACCCTCTCATCCCTAAAGCAGACACTATTAACATCTCCCCTAGAACTACTGACCACCCAATGCCTTTCTCCTAGATCCTCAGGCCAACCTTCTGGAAGAAGGCCTTCCTTTCAAGACCCAGAATTGTGTGCATATAAACTGATAATCCAAAAATTTTCCTCTCCAAACAATGAAATTACTACCACTGCTCTTCTGAGAACCAATACCCTTTTATCCAGCACCTTGATCCTGTCCGCCCATCAGACCAAAATCCCCCCTTTGGTTTCTCCCACTCCCTCTTTCCCTCCCCTAAGGGAAAGTCTGAGTTTGGGTGATCCACCAAGTGAGAATAAAATGATTGCTTCATAGGGAACTGGTAATCCCAGTCCTCTTCCACCCCAGGTTTAGACTTAGTCTCAATGAGGAAGCCAATATCTATCCCATGTTGTCACAATCAGAGGTTCACTTACTGCCATTGCCTGAGGATATTCAATCCCCACACATTAGCAATTTAACCCTGATTGCCATAGGTTTGAACCTGAAGAGGCTCCATGCAGGATCTGGGAGTTCCCATCCTCTTCTACCTATCTGGTTTAGTGGGACCACGTTCCTTACTCCTCTTTCCAGTACTATAATGGGCAGGGGGTGGTGGCTGCTTGGTCACAGAAGCCTCTGGAATCTTGCCACTGCTAGAGTCCTTGATGGATCCCTCAACTTTGGTTGGGGTGTATTGGGTTAGAAGGCACTGGCCTACTATTGCTAGCAGGCAGCACCTCCCTCATCTTCGCCTCTTCCCCATGGGCCTCATGCGCTCTGTTCCATCCATATCCCTAATGGTTTCACACCTCTTACACAATCATGCGTTGGGGAGAACCCCATCCATTTGGGAAGTAGCCATTTCCAAAATGTTCTTTGCAGACTGGGACAAAGCGCCACTCAGCTCAATTTGAAGTCTAACAGCTTCCTGTGCCTTCTGGGTCTGCTTCAACTCCTTAATGACCTTTCTGGAACTTTTAAGAACCTCAGTCACCGCCTCCAGATTGGCGTTTCCAGCCGCTGCCACCTCCTTTGCCTTGGCTGACAACTCTGCTAGCTTGTCCAACACCTTCCTGGTAGCTAGCAGCTCCTTTTCTGAGGACCCCACAGATGGAGCCCCCTCTCTTGGCCTATTAGGCTTGGCCACTGCCATAGGAGGTTGAACCTAAGGACATTTAGCTCTGACGTTCCCCTTCTCACCACACAAGAAGCACCTGTTTAGCAGTACCACAGGGACACTCCAGGTCCCCACAGTGACTGAATGAGGCAACTCCCCGTTTAGCTTTTAAAGTTCTATAAAACCAGTCCCCATATACTACAATAAACTTTTTCAAGCTACCATCATTCTGCTCTAAGTTCTTTACCAGCTTGTTCTCATCAAAGGAGAGAATTATGCCAAGCCTTTCAACTGAGACATTATGGCCCTTCTAGTGACAACAGGTGGTACATCCCTCAGAATGAATCTTCCAATCTTAGTGTGGATGTCAAGACATATGGCCTCTCCATTCTTCAAGCTTGTCAGACATTTACCTTTGCAGACTAAAGATAATATTGCTGTAGGTTGAGTTATGCCAAAAAAGGGAAATGTTGGCCATTTGCAATATTCTGATGTTGTTAAGAGCTCATTTATTAAAATAGTAATAAAAAAGTCAAGGAAATCAGCCAAAAGTCCCTGTCCAATTCTCAGTGGAACCCCGTTAATTGGGGAAACACCAGTTCAAAACCTGTACGGGCACTAATAAAATTGGCTGGTCAGATTACTCTGACATTACCATGGACTTTGGGGTTACCATTGAAAGGCACACCCCTGACTCTCACAAAGTCCTTCAACGCACCTGTTCAGGGACCCTCCCCTTTTATAGGCTTGGTGGGGGTCCCCCAGGTGCAAGAAATTTCTCAGGAGGTAATTGGCTCAAGTTCATAAAAACGTTACCTCATGGGTACATTTGGGCCAATCAGAATTCCCCTTCCTTCCTTCCTCTTCCCTGAAGCAAGGTTCCAAGTTATGATATGCTATTCCTGCATATTTTTAATTCAGACTTGTGCAGGCTATTCCAAACATATTCCTAAATTCCCCCTCAACCTTCAAAATTACTTTAAATACTAGATAGTCAGAGGTTAAGTAGTATCATTTTTCCCTTATTGCGCACCTAATAAAAACCATAAAAATCCAATTTTTACTAAGCATATTTTATTTAAATCTTTATTTTATAAAAAATATTTGTGGAAACCATCTGGTGGAATGCACCAGTGAGCATAAATAAGCTGGTTTCCCACAAGGCTCAAACTGGCAGCCAAAACCTGTTCCTTTTAAAGCTTAGACTGGAAAGTCATAATTTTTAACCCTGGAGCCAAACATGAAATATGGAGTGTGGTGAACCTGACACACCTTAATCACTCTGACCATGAGCATCTCCTTAGACCACCCAGTCTTCACTTCCATAGCGTGAAGCATCTTGAAGCTCTCCACCATGTTTGCCATCAAATCTTTTGTGATGCCAGAGTTCACCACTTTGAAAAGCTTGATTCTGACCCCAAATCCATTAGTATCCACCACTGCAAAGGAGCTGGAGCTTTTTGTGCAGCAGGGGCCACCCCCGCTGTTGATTTGTTAGTGGAGTTGATCTCTCTGGTTTGTTTTTGTGACAAAGTTTGCTCTCTAGGCCCTTTTTGTGAAGAAACCTTTGCATCCCTTTCAGGTAGTCCATCAATTTGGTATGTGAGTGCTTTCATCTTTTTCTGCACCATGTAAACCCACTTAAGCTGCTGGCCACTATCCAGGTTTCAAGCCAACATAGAAGCTGCAGTGATTATTGTAGACAGGTAGGACAAAGCCCAGCCAATCAGTATTGCCTCACCCTTGTCACTGAGACCTGCTTTTGCAGCAACCCACCTCATAGAAAAGTAGTGTGACAGATAATACGCCTGACCCTTGCCTCCCCCTTCCTGCCAATATTCTCCCTTGAAGGAGAGTGGAAGCACCTACAAAAACAGGTTGGGTCACAGTCATTGACTTCCATCCCACATCTCATCCAGGCCACTACAGGACCCTTCAGAAGTGCCTCTCTGGGTTCTCATGTTAGCTACTCCCCTGTGTATTCATGCGCTTTCCTCATTCACGCCATGAGAAGGCTCCAACTTACCCTACCTAGCTCAAAGATATATTTTTTAAATTATCTTTATTTGGGATTTTTAATGTTAGTTTCTATTAAGAGAGTCAACAAGCTATTAGAACAAAAATCACCAGCTTGTACCTTTGCCTCTGCCAGCAGAAGTTCCAAATTAATAGGGGAAAATTAGCCTGAGAAGACCATTAAAGTCATATAATATTAAATAAGCCTAGAGCTTCTTTTTTTTAGTACTAGATGGTCCATAAGCCTAGAGCTTCTATTCACTCAATATACCATAATACACCATCTAAAAATTAAGAATAATTTAGCTAAACTTTTTTCTAATTATATGTGAGGGATTAAAATAAAAAGCAAGTAATTCTCAAATTTTAACAACCACAGAGATACATCCCTGAACACATGCACTATGTTGGGATATCATGACACATTCTCAAACAATGGTCTCAGTGACATTGCATGCCAACAGCAAGGTCTGTCCCCAGGACAGCACCAAGAATGAGGCCAACTTTTGATCTAGCTTGCTACTTGAGCTTATTCTCCAGATCTAGATTTAATTATATGTATAATAAAAATGTTATATTTTTGGTTAGGGAGATGCTTGCTGGTGCTTTTTACCCTAAAATCCAACAAAATTGGGGAATGCACACAACTAAAATTAATAAAATAAATAAACACAGAAAACTATAAAGTTGGTGTTTTTTATATATTTATTAGGCCTCATGTTAAAATAAAAAAATGAACCCCCTAAATAAGTCAATATTTAGTATTTAATTTGGCAAGGCTCAAAGTTCAGATGGCTTTGTAAATTCTGAATTAAAAAATATGGTAATTTGACCTATCAGATCTCAGAAAGCTCACCTCATTTTGATAAACTAACTAATGAAAAGTTGATTTTTTGTAGGATATGACTGTGAGGTAATGATTTAATCAATTTTATCCAATCAGTGGGCATGAAAATATCTTTATCTTGCAACACCCCTTCTAACTCTATAAAAGGGGCTGGCCTTTGCAGACTAGGTTGCACTAAATTAGTGTTGGCCTGAGGAGGAGCCTCCAATGGGCTCTCCTGAATTTTCCATATTGTTGGTGCAATTTGATTACCCAACTTTGGGGTATTTGGCTGAAAGTTATTACCAATTTTTATTGACTCAACTTAAAGGATTACACCAAGAATTGGCTTGGGTCTTTAGGCCAATTTCATCTGAATTATGAGCTGAAACACTTTTATTACAATATTGGACTGTAATTGTCTAACAAAAAGTAATACAAACTAACTTTATATGGCAGCAATGTTTATTTAAATTTTGAGAAACTTCATAAAAGATAAACCTAAATTCTGTTTATCACCTTTCCCTTGATATAGTACTACAAACCATAGCTAATATCCTCTCCTATCTTAAGCTCTCAAAGACTACCAATCCTCACCTGCAAAGATTCAATATCTCATTTGATCACTATTTGGGAGTTTGAGATGCTGGTGTCACATTTTGCTGTATCAGTTTCTGCTCCTAAATGTTGGATTTCTTACCTTTGACACAGCAATTCACAATCTGATTATTTTTATTTTATTCAAGGTGGGCCAACCTGGGGATGATACCACACCAATTAATGAGAAATTGAATGAATGGAAAAGGAGGATAAAATCTGGAAAACCTCCATGTGCAGTGTATGATAGGCCAGGAACTCCATAGAGCGCCTTTGCTATTCGCTATCTCAGTTCAGGGCATTGGTGCGCAATGCCAACACAGTCATAATTATCCCCTACCCAAAGTTCCAGTACCAGAATTGAACTCGGGGAGGCAGCGGTAGAGGTCCCTATTCTACCACTGAAGTATCCTCCCCTTCACAATATGATTTTCTTTTGAACTTATTTCATTTAAATTGATCTTTAATTCCTTGGTGGAATCTGAGACTTTGCTAACTAGGTCAATATGTGGACCAGGCTGTGCCTGCTAAGTTACACCAATCACTTGGCCAAAATCAATTGAACTATCAAGTTATTTAAATAATATTAACCACTCACCTAAATCTAATTGAAACTATTGAATTATTTAAACTATCAGCCATTTACCAAAAGCTAATTTAAACTATCAAATTATATAAACTATCAGCCATTTACCTAAAACTATTGAGCCCATCAAATTAACCAAAAATCAACAATTACTCAGCTAAAACTAATAGTTGAACATATAAAAAAACTAATAACTATCAGCTGCTTATCAAAACCTATAAACCTATTAATTATATATAATAAAATGCTTAGCCAAAATTATATATGTTAATCATAAGATCTTATATTCTTTATAAATTATATAAAACTTTTATTAACATTTTGTTGACTAGAAATTTTACATAGAAACTATGTTATGTCACTGGTTATTATTTTGTAATTAAATATGGAAGTAAAGTAAAATGTTCTAAATAAACTCCAATAAATTTTACTTATACTGAATGAAATGAAATTTAACTTTGGACATATCTTTTATATAACTTTTAAAATTTATGTTTGGTATCACATTGTGACTAATGAAAAGTTAACTTGTCACTGGTCAACAATGTGTTAAAATTATTATAAGCTTTTTAAAAATAGCTATTACCATTTCTTAAAATTTATAAAGTATCTGTTGTAAGTTTGGCAATTTTTAGTCCATTTGTTCATGAGATATTATATTTCATAGCCACATAGATATACATAGCTAAAATGATATTTAGTTATATGGTTATTGTTATTCAATGTTTCATTCTTACCAGATGATTCAACTACTTAAGTTAGCTTTGGATATTGTTAGATGGCCATGGATAAGTTTAGAAGCTATTAAACCTATCAAATTAGCCAACCACCAACCACTTGGTATAATCAATGAACCTATCAAAGAAACAAAAACTATCAACCACTCACCAAAACCAATTGGAATTATTAAATTACCTAAACCATCAACCACTTACTTGAAACCATTGAATCCATAAAATCAAACCAAAAACACCAATCACTCAGTCAGAACCAATTGAACTTAACCCTTTCACTGATTTTCAAAAAAATCATCCATTTTTTGGCCTTAAATTTGGCATGAATTTCTTAGCCAATGTTCACTCTTTTTAAGTTCATTTTGGTCCTTGTCATAACACAAATATACAATAAATTTTAAAATAAATATATATAGATTTTATTTTAATTGTATGCATATATGCAATTTAGATTTACATACCTTCCATCTAGGAATGCATATATGCATTTTTAAATTTACATCACCCCTCATTTTTTGGATGCATATATGCATCAAATCATTGAAAGGGTTTTAAATTTTTAAATTTTATATAAAGTGGGCTGACCTGGGGACAATACCGCATTGATTAAGGATGAAAGGGATTTGAATTAATGGTAAAGGAGGATAAACCCCAGAAAACCTCCATTTGTGGCATATGATAGGCCAGGAACTCCATGGACTGCCTTGCTATTCTCTATCTCATTAGGGGCATTGGTGCACAAAACCAGCACAGTCATAGTCATCCCCTACCCAAAGTTCCTGTACCAGAATTGAACTCAGGGAGGAGTAGTATTGAGTCCATATTCTACCACTGGGGTATCCTCCCCTTATCATTGAAAGGGGTTAGAGCAACCAAAAACTAACAACGCCTATCAAAACTTATGAATTTATCAAATTAAATAAAATAAAACAGCTGCTCAGCTGAAATAATATGATTATCATTAAAATATTATATATTTTATTCTTATATATAACTTTTATTAAATTAAAATCACACTTTTTTGAAAAATGCCCATTACCATTCTCAAAAATTATAAAGTAGTTGTGCCAAGTATGGTGTCAGACAATCTCCTTCTCAACTTAAGAAAAAGAATGTTGGAGGTACAATTGCCCCCAAATCTGCTACTATGATTGGCCCATCACCTGCCCAATCTTCAAATAATATTGTGGTTATTAATGATATAAGTACCCACAGCAAAAAGACCTTGGTGGATTTTCAGTCGAATCCTAACTATTGGAAAAATATGGTTTATAACAAAAACTGGCTTAAAAAGGTAATAACTAATAATAGGATTACTCCAACTTCTCAGCCAAATTTGAGGAGTTTGTTACCACATGAATCTGACCACCTCCAAGGTGCAAAAATTTTACTCAATGATGATAGGGTGCAAATTAACCAATCATTACCCCACAAGTCTGACCACCACTGAGGTGAGAAGATTTTACTCACTGGTGATTGGATACAATTCATCAAATCATTACCACATGGGTCAGTTTTGCCTCAAAAATTTTATCTTTAATCTGATAGGCTGAAAACCTATATTCCCTAATTTGAATGACTCAGCTTTATATATACTTTTGCCTCAAATACCCATGGTCTCAAAATTTGAACTAGTTTAAATAGGAAATACTAGTATTGAGAAAAGGACCTTTCTTGGGTTTTGCCCTGCTTAAACAATAAAAAACCATAAAAAACTTTAACAAAACGCTATCTATTACTTTTATTAAAAAAGTAAATTTCTGACCTTAAACAAAATATTTGTGGCATCCGTCGGCGGATCCCACAAACTGGTGCTCACTACAGGGGGTCACCCTGAATACTTCAATAAGTATTAAAAATGGAGGCTGTAAACGTAAGCAGCTCTTCTGAATCATGATTAGTTGCTCTTGAGAAGCAACTAGCCAGCCCTTTCTCCCATCTCAAAAAGCTAGAGCAACGGCCATTTAAATTACCTATAAAGGAAAGATACATCCTGGGTGAAGGGAGCATTGCTTCCTTTTTGTACGTTTATGAAGCTGTGATGGATGGCGCCACTGATAAACAGAAAGTTCAGTACATTCTTCCCTGTTTAAGCTGCAAAGCCCAAGAGCTGATTGTTCTTCACCTGGATCCTCAGAACATCTGGCCAGATGTTAAGAAGGCCCTCTTGGCTGAATTTGGATCCAAGCAGAGCTTATACAGAGAAAAACAAGCTTTCATGTGCCTTGCCATGTATGGGGGTGAAACCCTCATTAGTTTTACTGAGCCTTTCTATCTCACTGCTCAAAGGCTGGCTACATCTAACCTACTTACCCTGGATGATGTTATCACCGCCATATTAACAGAGTTAGCTTCACAACCCTCTCTCGCCAGGCATATCATATCAGTGAAACGCCACTTTACAACTTTCTATGATATAAAAGAGGCTTTGTAAGATGTCACCCATATTCCTTTAGGTGAGCTGCGGCCTATTGAACCATTGGAAGTGAGGCCACCTGTGCCTATTCTCCCTTCAAAACCTGCTGCTTCAGTGAGACTTAAAATAGACATTCTTCATTCATGCAAAGCGGAGATCCCTACTGTGGTTTCCTCTTCAGCTCAGCCAATAGGTGCGTGCCCTAATGGTATATCCTCTAGAACTACTGGGGTTGTAAAAATGCCAGTTAAAGCAAAGCTAATTACCCCACCTCCCATGGCTGTCTCCCCCACCTCAACTGCAACCTTGCCCATGGTTGAGAATACCCCTGAGGCTGACTCTGAGGGGGGTTACGATGATGTTGGGTACTACTTATTGGGAGCTCCTGCAGAAGTGGAGGTCCCTGCTCGCCTAAATGCCGAAGGAGTAGATGAAACCACCATACCTGAGGATACCTACCTCCATTAAGTTATAGGTCATATGGAAACTATTGACACAGCCAGCGACGCTGATCAGCTCCTATTGAGTTTAATTTGCCCTTTACTGCGAGGGCATACCATGCAGTCTATTTTGGAGACTCACCCTGAGACCGCCCACAAATTAACCTCCACTTTTCATCTCAAGGAGGTCTTAGCGCTGTCGACCAACTTTGGAAGCACACTTACCAAGGTTGAAGTAGTTGTGCACAAAGTCCAGGTGATGGCTATCCTGGATACAGGTTCCCCAGTGAATGTAATCTCATCTCAGCTGATAAAAAAGATTAAACTGATTCCTGACCTGGATTGTATCAAGGAGTTTAGAACTGCGGGCCCAAACAACGCCCGCGCTCTTGGCGCTTACTCCTCTCTTCCCATATGCGTTGGGAAGCTTATCCTATCAGCCCACGCTGTGGCTTTAGATAATAACTCCTATGATATGCTCATAGGTACTCAGTTTATGGTCGAATATGAAGGCATCATCAACATGAAGCAAGGGTTCCTATCATTAATGAACTATGAAGTTCCATTAATCTTATCCAACCAAGAACCCATACAAGATAAGATTGAAGCAATTGCCAGAATGCCATTACCTCGTGTTACTAATACCCCAGGGGATGATTCTGAGGGGGTACAGATGAGGTCAGCTATTATGTTGTAGGAGTACCTGCTGAAGTGGAAGTCCCCAATCGCTTGAATGCTGGAGGAGTGGATGAAGCTACCATACCTGAAGAGACATATCTCTGCCAAGTTCTAGGGGAGCCAGTCATTATTGATACTACCAGTGATACAGATGAGATGTTGTCTCACCTTATTTGCCCTATCCAGCATGGCCATACCATGCAGTCCATCCAGGAAAATTACCTCAAGACTGCATGCAAATTAGCCTCCAATTTCCATTTTAAGGAGGTCTTAGTGCTATTGCCCACCTTTGGGGAGATACTTATGAAGGTTGAAGTGGTTATCCAGAAAGTTCAGATGATAGCTATCTTAGACACAGGCTCCCCGGTGAACGTAATCTCCTACAAGTTGATGAAAAGGATCAAACTTGCACCTGACTTGGAGTACAATCAAAACTTTGGAACCACTGGTCCTAACAACACCCATGCACTGGGTGCTTACTCATCCCTTCCCATTCATATTGGGAAGCTTATTCTATCAGCCCCCATAGTGGCTTTGGATAATAACACTTATAATATGCTTATAGGTACTCAGTTTATGATTGAATATGATGGCATTATCAATATGAAGCAAGGGTTCTTGTTGTTGCTCAATTATGAAGTCCCTTAGTTCTAGCAAATAAAGAACCTAGCAAGAAGGAATACTCTTGCATGGATGAGTACCCACTTTCTGCCTTACCTATATATTATAACAACCTTGCAAAAATAGTTACTAAAGAAGGCCAAGCTGCCAACGAGCTTCAAGCTTCTCTACCTTCTTACCAAGTGTCAGATAGGGTTTTATATTACCACAATTGCATAACACCCCATAGTGGCAAACTTAGACCAATCTGGGAGAGGCCATTTACCATCATGTATAAGAGAGGAAATGAGTACTCTATAAAGTCTTTGGCTACAAGAATCAACATAGAATGGGTACATGTCCACTTCTTATGACCCTACACCCCTCCCAACATTCTTGAGGGGGGCAATGTCAGCCAATCTCCTTCTCAACTTAAGAAAAAGAATGTTGGAGGTACAAGTACCCCCAAATCTGCTACCATGATTAGCCCATCACCTGCCCAATCTTCAAATAATATTGTGGTTATTAATGATATAAGTACCCACAGCAAAAAGGCCTTGGTGGATTCTCAGTGGAATCCTAACTATTGGAAAAATATGGTTTTAACAAAAAATAGCTTAAAAAGGTAAAAAAATAATAGGATTACTCCAACTTCTTGGCCAAATTTGAGGAGTTTGTTACCACATGAATCTGACCACCTCCAAGGTGCAAAAATTATACTCAATGATGATAGGGTACAAATTAACCAATCATTACCCCACAAGTCTGACCACCACTGAGGTGAGAAGATTTTACTTGATGATAGGGTAAAAATTAACAAATCATTACCACATGAATCTGACCACCTCCAAGGTGCAAAGATTTTACTCAATGATGATAGGGTATAAATTAATCAATCATTACCCCACAAGCCTGACCACCACCAAGGTGAGAAGATTTTACTTTCTGGTGATTGGATACAATTCATCAAATTATTACCACATAGGTCAGTTTTGCCTCAAAAATTTTATCTTTAATCTGATAGGCTGAAAACCTATATTCCCTAATTTGGATGACTCAGCTTTATATACTTTTTCCTCAAATACCCATGGTCTCAAAATTTGAACTAGTTTAGATAGGAAATATTAGTATTGAGAAAAGGACCTTTCTTGAGGGGGTGGAAGGCGAGTCAGTAGGGCATACAGCTACCAACCTGAAGGTTGTGGGTTTGATTCCCGCCCTTCGCACATCAATTGGGGTGCCAGCTGAAGGAAACTATTGGCAGTTAGTAGGTACAATAACACGAAAACCTTACCCATGATGTAACCAGAAAAATCTGAGTCCTGATCCAGAGGTGAAAAAACTTTCTATGACAGAGTTGACCCTGCTCAGGTTTCATGTTGATACTCTATTTCTCTATTTCGGTAATATCCGTCCCCCGGTCAGCTTGCCTCGAATAAATAAAATAGAAAAGGACCTTTCTTGGGTTTTGCCCTGCTTAAACAATAAAAAACCATAAAAAACTTTAATAAAATGCTATCTATTTATTACTTTTATTAAAAAAGTAAATTTCTGACTTTAAATAAAATATTTGTGGCATCCATCAGCAGATCCCACATATGGTAATGTTTGGTTTATTTGTTCATAAGATAATATATCTTATATATCCATACATATATATACACCCATACAATAATTTTTATTTATAATGAGTAGAGATAGAAATAGCTCAATGCTTTTAGTAAACAGTGTCATGAAGTTTCTAAATAATGGGACTTTCCATAACAAGGGGTGCTATCAGCACCATGAATTTGCATATTTTCATATATAATGTTCAGATGCTCAAACTGAGCTCCAACGGATAATAAGCCCACAGATTTTTAGAGCTGGGATCACATGTAAAAATGAATAAAAGGAACTTGAGATATAATTGAAATGGGTAAATATATAATTATTTTAATCAATAGATAAATCTATTTATACTGGCATATCAGTAAAGAATGATAAGTTAGGAATAAGGGTTAGCAATGGGTTATCAGGATAATTAGGATAAAATGAACTAAAGCGTGTAACCAATGCGGTGAAAAGCCACGTTTTGTCATAGTTTCACAACGGTAGCTAGTGTTGTAATGATCCTTTAGGTTCATTTGGTTTGGTAGGTGTTTGTGGTTTTCTTTAAACAATATATTCAGTTTGGGTTTACTAGGCAATTGATGATTGGATGATTGGCTATGTTCAATTCAACGGTTTTATTTAAGCGGTTTGGTGATTTATCTATAATAATAAAAGCAAGTGTGTATATATGTGTGATGCTCAGCCAAACCTGCGGCATGTAGAGTCTTGAAACTTTGGATATAGGTGGATGGGAGGGGGTCCGTGTGCACCTCGAAGCCGGATTTTTAATTTTATAATAAAATAAAAAAAATTATATGTAAGAAATGAAAATTTTATATGTTTTTATTGGAAATCGGTATATTGTTACTGCTGAGCAATTTGATATTCGGTTGATTCGATAGTTTAAGTGGTTTTGCCAAGCGGTTGGTGGTTTTGGGTTAATTAATAAGCTTAATCTACTTAATAAAACACATTCACTCACTCACTTACTCACTGACTGACAGACTGACATCTGAAACCTTCGAGTCTGATAGGGTCAATCTATTTGGGTGAGTGGGTGAGAATTAGCGAATATTATCGAATCTGAAATTATCGAGCCTGATGGGTTCAATCTATTTGGGCGAGTGGGTGAAGATTGACAAATATCATTGAATTCACCAAATTGCTCACCTGAAGCTAATCGAGTCCGATAAGTTTAATCTATTTGGGTGTGTGAGTGAGAATTGGCAAATAAGATCAAATCTGAAACTATCGAATATGATAGCTTCAATCTATTTGGGTGAGTTGGTGAGAATTGGCGAATATTATCTAATAATTTACCAATTTGCTCATCTGAAGCTAATCAAGTCTGATAAGTTTAATTTATTTGGGTGAGTGGGTGAGAATTGGCAAAAATTATCTAATAATTCACCAAATTGCTCACCTGAAACTCAACAAAAATCAGTATTAGAGTTTAAGTAGTTAGGATAATCAACTCACCAGCCACGAGAGCAACAGTGGAGCTGTTAGTCTGAGTGGCTCGAGAGTAGTGCTGGCACAGCTTATCGGCTACAATGTGAGCTTATCATCTGATAAACTTTAAATACTGTAGCGAAGCATGGGTATCTGGATGTTAGGGTTATAAATTTTAAAAACCTGCCTAATTTGGTTCCCCTAATTAATAAAATACTTTTGGCAAGTTAAGTAAAGTTGATTTAGTAGCTTGGAAGATATGTCACTTGTTCAATGATTTTAAGTATAGAGATGTTTCGGGTAGCAGGTTGGTGTTATTTGATTGATTCGATAGGTTTTTTTTGTTTGGCCGAGTGGTTGATGGCTTTTGTTTGAATCGATAAAACACAGTTTAGCTTTGAGGGGTGATTAGTTATTGGTTGTTTTGATAATTTCAGTTAGGTTTGCCTAAGTGGTTGGTGGTTTTTGGTTGCTTCGATTGAGCAATTGGATTTGGCTGAGTGGTTTTGTTTGTCTATAATATAAAATCTAAATTAATAGATTGAAAATCTTTAATTTTATAGACACCGTAGCGAAGCACGGGTAAACGGCTAGCAGTTTTAATAAAGCAGTTAGTGAGTGGTTGATTCAATAAGTTAATTGGCTTGGTATGTAGTTAGTGATTTTGGTTGTTTAAATAAATTTAGAGTTGTTTTACGAAGCGGTTGGTGATTGGTTGATTTGGTATATTCAATGGTTTTAGTTATTGGCAATGGTTGGTGGTTTTGGTTGTTTCGATTTTGATAAGTTTAGCTTTACAAAGAAGGCGTTGATTGGTTGATTTATTATATTCAATGGTTCAACTAAGCGGTTTAGTGGTTTATCAATATGAATTATCTGATAAGCTTACACCGTAGCTAAGCATGGGGTATCTGGATGCTAATTTGAATTATTATACGAGGGTGAATTCATGCTACCTGCTAGCAGCTCAAATTTTTGCAAAATCGACGTGAGCCATTGGCTATCACATATTCCATCTAAATTTACAAACCCTTTTTTAGCCTTGAAAATGTGCTTATTGGCAATGCTTTTAAAAGCTTTTATTTTTTAATAGAAATATATATTTAGTTTTTATGACTCTGACTTTGAATATTTTTTATGTTTTGAACGCCTAAGTGTTTTTTATTAAACCTTGAATTCAATCCAACCTCTTGTAGAGGGTTTGGGGTTGAATAGTCTGCAGTTTTTTTATTTATTTTTAAAGCGTTGCGTAAACTTTGCACTAAATCCCTCACCTAATTAAATTTTTACTGTTAAGCTTATTATCAAAGGCATGGTCTTTTTAAATTATTTACTAGGCAGTTTTTATTTAACCCATCGTGGATGTTCCTTGGCTTTGCGGGTTTATTTTGTTACAAAGAAATATGATTTTTCTTTGAATATAACACATTAGTTCTTTCAAATCCTTAAAAGTAGTAAACCTAAGCAGCACTGGGGAACTCAGTCTAGTGCTTGAATTTATATAAGAGGGTAAAGCTGTGCTACCTGCTAGTAGCTCAATATATTAGCAAAACAACGTGAGCCTAAGCTAGCATGTATTTCATCTACGTTTTCAAAACCTTTTTTAGCCTTGAAATGTGCTTTAGTGACAATGCATTTAACTATTTTTATTATTATTTTTTTTATTTGTTGAAATGTATAATATATTGATTTTTGACTGACTTTAAATATTTTTTTATGCTTCAAATACTTAAATGTTTTTTATTAAACCTTAAATTCAACCCAACCCAGTGTAGGGGGTTTGGGGTTAGATAGCTGCAATTTTTTATTTTTACAGCGTTGCATAAACCTTGCACTTAATCTATCTCAACCATTTAATGTTTAACATTAAGCTTATTATGAAAGGCATGGTCTTTCTAATTTATTTATTAGGCAGTTTTTATTTAACCCATCATAGGGTTCATTGGCTTTGCGGGTTTTATTCTGTATCAAACAAAAACAATTCTTCTTTGAATATTACACGTTTGATCCTTTTCGATCCTTAATAATAGTATGCCACTTTTAGTTTTGATAAGTTTTGGGCTGCAAAGTCTAAACTATTATTTAAACCAACTTTTATAAGTTGTATTTTAAAATTTCATGCATAGAGTTAATAACCATCCACCTATAGTATTTGATTAATCAATTATATTCAAGCCTTAGGTTGTGTAGATTAAAAGCAAACCATTAGAATATTTTAAGTGACTGCTTTTACTCTGTTACTATAAAGTATTGAGGTGCTGTTTAGTTTTATTTAAATTATCATCTCAGCATTTTATCTTAAAGGTATATAAAAACAGCTTCACTATTGTTTACCCTGCATACCTTTTTATTCTTAAGTAGTTTCTTTTACTCATCTTTTGATTAAATTCAACTTTAAGTCATGTCATTTTTAACCAACTACTTTAACCTAACTCTTATGATTATTGCCAATGAAGCTCACATCATTCATATTAATCTTTAAATGGGTGAGCTAAACTTAAAGATAAAAGGTGATAATGATATAAATTTGTTATCTAATATACCTAACCTATTAATATATGTCACATATTTGCTTTAACAATTTCGAGTAAAGAAATTTAATTTGTTAGCATAGTTACTGAGTCAAAAAGGCTGTAGTCATAATAAGAAAGGGTTTAGCATCTGTATTAATCTAGCCTCAAGTAGAAAGCTAAATGTGAAAAAGTTTAAAGATGAGTGCCATAGCATTTTATAAGATTGTTTAGATTTCTGTATATGCATTACCTTTTTCTCTCATCTTGTTTTTATGATAATCTCATGGTTGAAAGCTTATTTAGCTGAAAGAGCCAAGTATATTGCTATAGCACCACCATTTTTATTGTGGCTTATGTTTATTTTGATTATATAGGATAAGGGTTGTTGATAGTAGTAGTTTTAGTTATTATTTACTTCATGATTCTATTTTAAGATAAAGAGTTACATTTTATTGAATTCATTTTTTTCAATGCTGAGATTATAGATTTATTTATGGCTTGTTTAGCTGCTTTATGATAGAGGAGCATCAAATTTATAATATCTAAGCTCACCATTTACATAAAGCTCAAACCCAGATTTAGAACCTTATTGAGATTTATAATTTTAAGTTATCATATTTTTTGGCATAGTTAAATACAAGTTATAGCTGATTTGTTAATATAAAAAATAATACTAGCAAGTAAACTGCTATGGATTAGTAAATTTATTACCCTTTTTAAATCCTGCTTATTATAACTTATCTGAGCTTACCACTATACTTTAGTTTGTTCAAACTGATTTCTCAAAGCTTCTAGAGAATGGTTGACTTTAAAGCAGTCTAAGTCAAAATAGATATCTGTTTGATATTTTGTTGAATAAGTTATGATTTTGTTAGAATTTGTAGTTAGATCAAGCACTTAAATAAGTAACAATTCAAGTTTGCTAAAAGGATAGGTTATCTGTTTTAGCTAATTTTATCAGATTTAGTGGGTTGTGTCAGGTCTTAGGCCTATTTATCTTCTATATATATAAATGAATGTTTCTTTAATTCTTTGTTTATCTCATATACGTTACTATACAATTTGTCTGATTGCAATAAATTTTTTGCACCCTGATAGCAGGTACCCAATGGAAGGTTTTTTACTTTATTTGAAATGATAGGTTAAAAAAACCAAAGTTAATACAAAAATGCATTTTTTAAACCTTTGACTTTGATTGCAAATATTTGTATATGATTGTTGTGGTAACTGTAGAGTTGGTAAATTGCTAATGGTACATCTATATTAATAATATTCTTATATTGTAAGTTATGAATATCCAAAAGAAGCAATAGATCCATCATTCATGTTTCCTCGATACGTAAAATCAAAATTTGATAATTTAGTAGATATTTACAAACATGCAGTAACACAATTAGATGAAATGTTTATTCGTATAGAATAATACAAATAGTGTATACATAAGTATATTGATATCAGTTAGTCCATTTGAATATTTACATTTTAGTAGGGATATGGAATTCTTATAAACAATACAATAATTCATTGTTTGATTATATTGTAACATTGATTATATAGTACACGTTGATTCTGACAAACCATACTCTTCGACATTTGAATATTCAGTAGGCCTATGTGCAGTAGGAATAATTAATTGTCGAGAATTATACTTAACCTACTTCATCGAGAATTATGCGATGAGCGTCAGTGATGTAGTATCAGTGCCTTTTTTATTAAAAACATACCTAGAAATATAGTTTTTGAACTAGCTTAACTATTTTATAATAGGTGGTGTGCAAGTGTAGCACTTCTGAAACCCATTGTTTAGTTCAAAAGATAAATATTTGTTTCAACAAATGAGTATATTTATACAAAGTTTAGTGGCAATTTGTATGGTTTTGGTGTATGAGTGCACACTTGACAGAATTGAATTGAAAAAAATACAAACAGTGACATTTCAATTTATCTGTAACATAACAAGTGGGGTTGATTGTGGAATTATAATTGATGGTTGACATTAGATAGATATCATATATTTTCTCTGCTTTTTCCAAGTAAATTTGTAATAGTTATCACAAAGCATTACTTTCACTCTTAAATCAATTATGCCACCTAAACAACAAGTGGTTTGTAAATCTACACCTCAAGCATGAAAGAAAAAGGTATCATGAGCTTCAAAAACAGACAAGTAATGGGATGCAAGACTGGAAACTGTTTGAGTATGCACTGCTCAATTCAGACAAACACTGTACACTCATTTAATTCTTGGTGCATTCCATTACAATGCTAATTATGATTATAGTCTTCATTTAAGTGTGGTTATTGAAAAAAATGAATAATTTATATGTGTATTGCAGTGCCCTCAAATTTAAGAATAAAATATCAGGAATGTGCTGGGCAGATAGAAAAGTAAGCTTACCAGAATTACATTTACTACTCAAACATTATTAATGTTAGTATAAGGTGAAACAAGCTAATTAAAACATTTCTTGGCAAACATGCAAGTACAATTTTAATTCCAAATGACATTGTTTGGTGCAACTGTCAGACATTTGCCCTCACAGCTGAACAAGAAGAATGTTTTAGATTGAGTTCAGCTGAATAAGGAAAACGTTGACCATTTGCATTTATCCAAGGATGTTATGAGCAATTTCAATAATAATGATGACAAAGATTGGGGAAATCAGCCAAAAGTCCCTGGCTGATTCTTAGTGGAACCCCATTAATTGGGATAACACAAGTTCAAAACCTCTATGGGCACCAAACAAAAAATTGAATGGTCAGAGTAATCTGACCACACAACTGACTTTGGGGCTACCATTGGAAGGCACTCCCTGCACCACCCCAAAGTACTTCAATGCACATACGTGGAACCCCCTTTTATAGGCTTGGCGGGGGTCCCCCAGGGTGCAAGAAATTTTTCAGGTGGTGATTAGCTAAAGTTCATAAAATGTTACCTCACAGATACATTCTACCCAATCACAATTTTTCTTCATTTGCTCTGCTGCCCTGAAGCAAGTTTCTGAGTTATGATACTCTATTCCTGCATATTAGCTAAATTAGAATTATCAAGGCTATTCCAAACTTATCCCTAAATTCCCTCTGACTTTTGAAAATAGTATAAATACTAAATAGTCAGAAATTGGAGGGGATCACTTTTCATTTTTTTACCCCTGCACTTTATTAAAAATTTATAAAACTCAATTTTTATAGCTCTTTATTTTTATTTTTAACAAAATCCTTTGTGGGATCCAGCAGTGTAGCACCTTACAGCATAAAAAAGCTGGATTCCTACAGCAACAAATATTGTGCACAAAAAGAAACGCCAACATTAAAAGTGCAAGAGCAAAATATATCATTGTGCAGAATTGCTACTACCACTGTTAATCACAGATTATAAATTTTTCTCAAATTTACTTCATGAAAAACACTGATAAATTAATTAATGTTGTCATTTATTATAAGCACTAAACAAGAAACTGTTGCTGTATTGCAAACTTTATTCAATCAACACAATGAACTAATTTGATTGTTCACAACTGACCCTAAATGAATGCCAGCTGATAATTTCAAGTTATGTTAGAAAAGACAAAACATCTATTTGCCAACTCAAAAGCCGTACAATGCTGTAACAATTGAAGTGACAATCAATATAGTTGGCAAAGAATTTAACTTGCATGTTAAATTTTTGGTATAATGGGTTGATTCCACCAAGCTGGTTGGCACAGGGTATTAGCCACTAAGAACCAAATCAGACAATATGCAGATCGCTGACTCTTATAAAAAAACTGATAGATATAATAAATGGAACAATTGCCCCAATCAACCCTAATTATTATAATATAATTAATGCAGAACTTATCTGCAGACTACTAAAAAACTTTTCCTCTCAATCTTCTACTCAACTCTTATCTTGGTATTCCAAATTAAACTAGTCTCTGCTTAGTAATCTTTTATTTGTTCCTTTTTAGGAGTTTTTGTCTATCTTGAGGTTTTGGCAGAATTTTCTTGATTTGCCAAACCACAGATACTTTGATCAATTCACTTCATATTAATATAGCTTCTGCTCAATCTTGAGGCTCACCTTGACTTTAATTTCTGATCTGCTGGAATGTATAGCTTATTGTCCAGTCATATCAACTTCTTGACATTGTGTAATATTTTCTTTATTGTAAAAATGGTGATTTTTAGCAAGTCTCAGAAACTTATCATTTGTACAACAGGTTGCAATATCAAATTTTATTTTGGCAATGAAAAGATGGATATTATTTCAAATCAAATTGAGAAATGCACAACCAGATGAGGAAACAAATAGGAAAGTTAGTGACATAAGTTACTATTTATACCAATTGATAATTTGTGAAAACGCTGAAAACTATCTTAAAATGTTAATTGTTCCATCAATACATTATCAATATGTATGCAAAAATCAAACTTAATAACACCTCTACATTTGATTAAATTAAACCAAGTTGCATTTCAAAGCATATATTCATTTACATGATGTAGTTGTTAATGAAGCAAATGTGAATCCCAATTGATTATAAAAATAGCCATGTTATTGGCTACATTTACAGGGAGACCATGATACATGCATGAATATGCACAAGATGTAATGATATAACTTTGCGCATATGACCACTTAGATTTAGTTATCACATTCATATGTAATCTTATATGGGATATAAAACTTTTTAACTAGACAATCATCATCAATTGTTATGATATTTCTGCATGTGTGTTCAACCAAAAATTGGAACCTTTATTAGATTTTATTATCAAGCATTATGTTTTTTAAGAGACATACTGTTGAACATATTTGTCACAGCTAGTACATATTTTCTGAAATTAACTGCCCTTCTAAAGCCAAGTCCAACAAGCCCTTGGGCAGAGACCAGAACCCCTAAGGGTCACCAATAACCTATCTAAGGTCATTGACAAAAAATGGGTTTTGGCTTTGCTAGCCAGAGCTGAAGAAAATGGCTTATTTGAGGCAAAAGCCCAGGTGGGAATCAAACTTAACATGCAGAAGATCACAAGATACGAGGTTATAAAATCTGGCCAAATTCATATTTTTTTGATTTTGTTGAAAAACACCAAATTTGTAGCTTATATCAGATTTCAATAACCACTGGAATCTTTGTGAAACAATCTCCTATAAATTTAGTCCCAAGATGAGAAAGGCTTTGCTTATCTCAGATATTCTGATCACCCTAATAAAGTCTAGGAATTTTGGGCCAATTTTCTGTATAATTTTGTTTTCTTCAACAAAAAAATATCTCTCTCCAAAGATCTGTGATGGCTGGAGTTCTTTTTCTGCTCTGGTTTGCACCCCTTGCTATATGTGAGCCCTCCACCCACTCTGCCACCTATTCTGCCAGCTCCGCCTCCTCCTATTTTTCTGGCCTTTGCCTTGAATCTTATGCAACCTTTCTCAGCTCTCAGGGCCTCTTATCCCTGATAATTATGGCCAGTTTGGTTACGTTTTGCTCCAAAGATTTATATGGAAACACAATACTGACTGTTTGGACATATCTTCATTTTGTTAGGTCACTTGGCCTTGTTGTATCACCTTTGGCCAGTGTCTTTCCCTCCAGCAACCTCCTGCACTCCAGTTTCCCTGACAATATTCTGTTAAATAGCAAAAGAGAAAATTGCCACATGTACACATATTAATTTAGTTGACCAAAAAATCATACCAGATCAAATTTAACAAGCCATCTCAGTAGAAATATCAGATGTCACCAATAATCTAAACTTATTTAGAATCATCACCAAAATATGATTCATGGTCCATCCAGCTTACTTAACAATTCACCATGCATGTTTGATAGAAAATGCACAAACCAATACCTAAGAAACTTACTTACTAAAACTATCTGTCACAGATAGTGACATATTTTCTGGTATTAACTGCCCTCCAAAGCCAGGTCCAGAAAGCCCTTAAAGCAAAGACCAGAACCTCTAAGAGTCACTGATAACCTCTTTAAGGTCATTGACAGAAAATATTTTCCAGCTTTGCAGCTAGGGCTGAGAAAAATAGCTTATCTGAGGCAAAATTTATGGTGTGAATTGACTCTAAAACATAAAAATCATATGATATTAGGTTACATGATTTGTTCAAATTAATAGATTTTTTGATTTTGTTAAAGAATGAAGAATTTATGGCTTGATTTTATATTTTAATGATCATTTGGAACCTTTGTGAAAAATTCTTTTTTATTTTAAGTCCTAAGCCATAAAAGCTTTGCTTTTTTCATATACTCTGATTAATATAATAAAGTTTAAAAAATTTTAAACAAGTTTTCTGCAATTTTTTTGGTTATTTTTAAAAAAATATACATTTCATAAGTTCTGCAATGATGGAGTCCATTTTTTGCTCTGGTTTGCCTCTACAGCTGTATGTAAGCTCTCCACTCTATTCATAGCCTATTTCGCCAGCTCTGCTGCTTCTTATTTCTTTCACCATTCATCCTAAATTTTATGCCACCTTTCCCAGCTTCCAGAGCCTCTTGCCCCTAATAGTTGTGGCTAGTTTTGTCAAGAGAGTCTCTATAACTCTCCAGTTTCCAGCTTGGTGATGCATAAAGCACTGGACCAAAGCAAGGGAACTTGTCATCAAAGTGAATATAAAAATAGCCCAGCAGAGGGAGCTGGAGCTAAGAAGACATAGGGCAAGGGTGTTGAGCACTGTAGAAAGTAATAATAACTTGAGCAATCTTCAGAACTTGGCTGTGGCCCAAAGGACATTTACTAACCAAGTTTGGTATAGGGGTAGAGTGCACTGGTGACCAGTTTAGAGGTTATTAGTAGGACCAGTGGTGTACCTGAGGCTGTGATAATTTTAAATAAAATAAATCAGCTAACACGGTGCAAGACCTCCTCAATGAGGTCCATGCACAGGTGCGCCCAAGTTAACATATATAAAAAATGTAAAATGACTATGGGGTTTGTTTGGGTAGATGGTTAACAAGAAACGTTAGTCTTGAGCAAAGATAATTAAGCTAACTTAGGGGAATTTTGGATTGGCAGAAGTAGTAAAAGCCTTGTTGCACCAATAGGCACACACTTCTGTCTGAAAGGATCACATACCTCAAAGTTAACTTTATTCAAGTAATTGACTGAAGTTGAACCTGACCTGAGCTCACAATTTTGTAAATGAAATGAGTTTGAACCCTCATTCCCTGATTAACTGAATTGTCCATCATCATTTAAATCAATACTTAATTATTTTAACCCTAGAGCTGAAACAGGGAACTAGGCTTTAAGCACCTCACTTGTACCAACCTGGCATACCTAGCCTGTACCCAGCATTGATCCAAGGTGTGCTTGAGATCAGAAAGGGCCTGAAGTTTCACCTTCTGAACCTTCTGCCACCCAGCCTTGTCCTTGCTGTTGGTATCCTCTATAAGGTCATGTAAACATGACATTAACTTCTCCTCTTTTTTAGTCTCCACCCCCTTCAGGGGCATTTGCTATGGAAAAATACTATATAGACTGAGGCCAACTTTATAGCAGCAATGGCTTGGTTAAACTGTGATCCTGAAACCTTAGTGAAACACTCATAAAATGCTACAATTATTTTTTGGGTGTAGGCACAATTGCATGCTGAGACCCAACTGTTCTCCACTGCATTAAGTCCCTTTCAGGATACAAGATACTCAAGTTTTTTTCTTATCTGACAAGAGGCTACAATTTCCTCCACTTCTCATTTGGGCATCCCATCTATAAGATAAGCTTTGGAAGTCTCTGGAGGGGGGCCCTCAAACAACGTGAGCTTGCTATTATAGAATATTAAAATAATTTAAAAAGAGGGGGAAGATCCAACTGGTACAAGGTATGACCTACTTTTTGACAACACAGTATAGCCCAAACCTCTTTGGTCCCAGTTTTTTGCATAGTTGCTTGATTGTATATTTTTAGCATCCAGCATCATAAAATCTCCTTTCTTATATGCAGGTCCAACTTATTTCTTACTATTAGCATTCTTCTTGTAAGCCTGCATGGTCACATTAAATTTGTGCTCACCCCTTGGTGTACTTTCTTGATCATTTTTGCAAAGTTCACCACTGCTTTCACCTTGGATCCACAACTGGGCTTCATGTAAAGGCGGGATTGAAACTATAGTTAGTAAAGAAGGGGGAACAACCAATTGATGCATGTTGTGCATTGTCATAACTGAATTGGGCCGTGGGGAGATGCAAAACCCAATCTGAGTGATCTGCAGCAGTGTAATACTGCAAGAAGTGTTCAAGGCACTGGTTCACTCATTCCATATATCTATCTGATTGGGTGTGATATGCAGTTAAATGGCAAGGACAGATTTGCAGAGTCTTACATAACACTTCCCAAAAGCTAGTGGTAAACTGGGGTCCACAATAACTAATTATTTCTTGAGGGACTCTGTGAAGAGCAAACACATTAGTATCAAAAAGCCTAGCCATCTCAGCCACAGTTACTGTGGTTTTGCATGGGATAAAGTGGGTGAACTTTGTAAAATGGTCCACCACTACCATGATAGCATCATAGCCATCAGATACAGGCAATTATACAATAAGATAACTGACAGAAGTCTAAGGCTCATTAGCCTTTTAAACTGGTACCAATAATTCTGTTAAAGGCTGGTGATTTGGTTTCAATTATATTTGCAGACTAGGTGTTAATTCTCAGCGTTTGGTCTTGATTCCACCGAATTGGTTTTGCACAGGATATGAGCCACTGAACAACCAAATCAGACAATATGAAGATTGCCGACTATATAATAAACTTAATAAAATATTTATAGGAGCTATTGCCCCTTATTTACACCTTTATTATAATATAATTACAGACTTTATCTGAGCTCCTCTTCCCATAAAAACCCCTGCCCCTTTTATCTTCCATCAGACTCTTTATACCTTGATTTTCCCAGCCAGATGTGTCCTTAACTTGATACTCTTATTTTCTGCTTCCCTTCCAAATTATTCTCATTTGTATCGAATCTTGGCATAAATCCTCTCTATTTGCTGAATGCCTCATTTCAAAGCGCTTAGATTACCAGTACTAGTTCAATTCCAGCAGATTCCATTCATTCCACCATATGGACTTGGGGCTTATCATCCAGTCATAGGAATTGTGACACTAGGCACTCTTTATAATACTTGCCTACCTAGTGGCTAATCCCTTCCAATTGTAAGTGTGGCAGATAAGCTTAAGGGGCTTTGCCTTCTCAGGATGACCAAAGGTAATTCTATTATAATGGTCCTGAATGATTTTCAGGTAAAGTAGTCCAGCAGGAATCCATAGGTACATCTGAAACCACACCATCTTAACCTTTACATGATAATCTCTGGTAATATCCTCCTGATTCAATGCGCTCTTTGCAAGGATCATAATATATTCAGCTGAGAAAGGACTGCCTTTCTGAACATATCATATTTCTTCACATTTTTAAAAGAAGTGAGCGCTTGCCATTAGCCAAGGGAAAGGTAAGTATAGACACAATCTTATCCTTTGAAATCATTAAATGGGTATTATGCACATCAACTTCTTTAGGATCAGGAGCTAGTGCAGGGTTGCAGCTCAAAGTATCCACCAAACCATTCTCCTTGCCCTTAGTAAACTCATAAGAAAATGCAAATTGGGCGAGAGTCTTGTTGGGATTTAACTCACTTCCACTCAGCCCCACTCTATTTTCCTTATCTCTAATACCTTTCTGAAATTTCCTCTCACCTCAATGCAGCATTATTTTCCATCACCTACTCAAAGGAAAGCCTGCCGATGACTCCCCCTGATTAACGTCAGGGTGCTGAAGATCTTGCTGGTAAAGGATGTTGTTACCCTGAAAGAACTAGGATGAAAACACAGCCTTTAAATATCCGCTCCTTTTACTAAATAAAATAACTTTTTTTGCTCTACCTAATTTTAGGCTCTTTAGTAAAAATTCATTCTCTTGGGACCTCTGAACCTGGTTAGGTTAGGTCCTCACTTAAATTAGCTACCAGAAATACTTACTGCTTTCTGGCTTTCCCTGCTCTGCTGTGGCCAGCAGAACTAATTATTGAACTCTGTCTATCATCCATCTTGGCTAGCTTTGAAGGACTGGCCTTCAGACCTTCTGGTGTTTCAACAAAATTGGTGCTTTCTGCCAGGTCCCCTTCCAAGCTGCACCCAGAGCTTAATACACTCACCTTTAGATGAACTTTTATCAAAATGTCAAAACTCTATCAAACTCCTTTTGAGGATATGGAGTTTACTTATGAGCTTACCTTTAAAACAGCTCAAACTTATGAAGAGGTGAATCAAAAAATGAAGAATATATATGATTCACTTCTTAATGATCTGGAAGATGCTAACTTTAAAGAAGCCTGCCCAATCAAATGGACTTTCCAGCTCAGCTTTTGTAAAGAGCAGACTTATTGATTGAAAGAGAGAGTGCTGGTTGCAAAGCTTGGGAGCTCAGCCTAGTTGAAGGCAAATGCTTTGGATATGATCTATTGGCTAAAAAACACTTTTATGAAAATTAAGCAATCTCTGACACAGCTGCAGATAGTTATATTCAAAGCTTGACACAAATTCATGAAACATGTTTTAATACATTCCTGTGTCTGACAAGATAAAACTCAAGATAATAGAGCTTAAGCAAGCTGGAAAGGAGGAAGCAGATGCTATCAAAGCTAAAGTCCAAGAAAATCTAAAGTTAAATTTAGCAGCTGAGACAGAGCCTTGCATCAAAATAAAATGGAGCTGCCAAGCTAAATGCTTTGGCTTTAAACTCATTTTCCTCTTCTTAGGTTACCAAAACCCCTAACAATTAACTTGGGCCAGTGGAGCTGAGTGCCCTTAAGACCAAATTGTACTCTCCTATCATTTTACTTTATTCAAAACTTTTTATTTATTATTATTATTGTTGTTTAATTTTTTACTAATATTTTAGATATCCCCAATATTGTCAGAGAACTAAAGTTCCATGATGAAACTCAATATAATTTCCAAAAATCTAAGATGCTATGCCTACCTGCTACTCAGCCCACATAATATTCCTCGATGTTAAATCCCAAAACCAGGCTTGATTGGTGGTTCCCTCTCCAAATCTAACCTATGATGATACGCCACCTGGAGATAGTCTGGACATCAAGGACCTTAACTATCCAGCCAGTTTAAATATAAATTTTAAAATTCTAACTAAATTTAAAACCAAGTTGCCTGATTTAGATCTTGCAACTAACCCAACTAAAATTTCATCCATTAATATTGGCCACAGAATTGAAACAAAAGCCAAACTACCTGAGCCCAAGTCTAAAATGTTTTAATCAAAAATAAAACCAAGCCGCCCTATCCAAACTTTAAGGTCAACTCAACTGATGGCCAAGCCACTTTAATTCAAAAGTTTTATGAATTTGATCAGTAATAATGGCCACCTTATTGACTTTAACCTATTCTCACTGCATTTGTCTCCTAATCTCCAGCTTTGTGCTCCTCTCTCACCAATATAGGCTCCACATCCATCAAATTGGTTATTGACTCTAATCACCATTACCCTGGAGGTAGGAACCACAAGCTTGCCACCATTTGGTCCAGTCCTTATTGTGTGGTAAACCATAGAGGGCCTGAATACTCTATTGCTGCTGATTCTGGCACTGTAGCTAATTGTGTCCATAGCCATTTTCTGTGCAAGTACCATTTCTCTCAGCAAGATCTTAAGGGGGTGTTGTTGAGATTTGACTCACTTCCACTCAGCCCCACTCTAATTTCTCTACCTCCAATACCTTTCCAAAATTCCTTTCACCTCAATGGAGCATTATTTTCCATCACTACTCAAAGGAAAGCCTGTCGATGACTCCCCTGATCAACATCAGGGTGCTGAAGATCTTGCCAGTGGAGGACATCATTACCTTTAAAGAACTAGGATAAAATCATAGCCTATAAATATCCACTCCTTTCACTAAATAAAATAACTTTTTTTGCTCTACCTAATTTTATGCTCTTTAGTAAAAGTTCATTCTCTTGGGACTTCTGAACCTGGTTAGATTAAGTCCCATTTAAATTAGCTACTAGAAATTCTTACTGCTTTCTGGCTTTCCCCACTTTGCTATGACCAGAAGAACTAATTATTAAACTCTGCCTATTATCCATTTTGATTAGCTTCAAAGGATCAGCCTTCAGACCTCCTGGTGTCCTGACAAGTCTCATGCCAGCGGGTTTTCTATGAGGTTATGTCATAAGATGTGCAGTAATACAGTAAGGCATGGTAATCTTTATATGCATAGAAGGGTTAGGATGAGCCATGCAAGTGATAACACTAATAAGTTAGTGCCTTAACCAGTGCTAGTAACTCATTATTATATATGGTATAGTTTAACTCTAGTAGAGACATCTTCCTAGAAAATTATCCCACTAGATGCTCTATTCCATCTTCAACACTTGTAATAGGGCTGCCACTATATCAAAGTTGGAGGCATTTGAAGCAACAATAAACTCTTTATTGGGGTCAACATGGTAAAGAATGGAAGTGGATAGCAAGGTCAATTTACTGCTTGGAAGGTATCCTACAAAATGGAGGGCAACTGAAGAATTTTCCCCCACTTGCCTTGTACAAAGGCGCTGCAACTTAGAAAGGTTTGGTGTGAACTTCTTAAAGAATGTATATGTCCCCAAAAAGCTTCTCAATTTCTTAACTGAAGTTGAAATGGGCCACTCACAAAATGCCTTCTCCTTGTCTGAAGTTATCATGTGCCCTTAGTCAAACATGACGTTGCCCAAAAAGATGCCCTGGGACTTAAAGAACTTACACTTACTAATTTTCAGTGTAAGGTTGTCAGCCTTCAAACGCTTCACCACCTGCTGAAGGTGTACTATATGAGACTCTTTGTCAGGGGAGAATACCAAATCATCCATATAAGCTTTTGCGCATACTTTGGCAGATCCTTAAAGCTACTTAAATATGATGTTGAAAGATAGCAGGGGAATTTTTAAGCCCAAAGGGCATAATTCAAAATGAAAGATTCCCTTTCTGGTACACAATGCATTCACCTACTCTTAGCCCTTCTTGATACAGATCTAATTGAATGCATATAAACAATCCAGCTTGGAGAAAACACTCACTTTCTCCACATTACATGCAATCTGAGAGTCCAGGGGGATGGAATGTAAGTCTGGTATAGTAACGTTGTTGAGATTCTCATAATCTATGCATGGGCATAGGATACTGTCAGCCTTCTCTACAAAGAGAAGTGGGAAATATACAGGGGAAGGTTCACTGAAAAAAAGACCTTTGGCTAACTGCACCTTAACCCACACATTTAAGGCAGCTTTCTCCCATATCATCAACAAAAAAATTGGGGAAGAGATATGCACCAAATCAACAGCAAGCTTGAATTCACAAGAAAACACTGAATGATCTAGTAGTGCATTAGCTAAAGCTGCATCAAGCAAAGATTTCAATCCCTCCAGACAGAAAGTTAAGGAAACCTCCACTGAGCCCTCAGCAATGGGGCAATACTGAGAGTGTGAATATTGGGCCAGTGGGGCAAATTACCCTGAAAGTTGTCTTCAGCTAAAGAAACAACCAACTTGTAATCATTCTTTAAAGTTAGGGATAGAGTATTTTCTTTCAAGTTAGTCCTGATATCAAACTTTTGCCACCACTCTACATCCAAAATGATGGGGTACAAGAGGTTTTTGATAGCTTGGAAGTAGTAAAAAAATGATATGTGCCAACTTGATAGTTCACTAACCCCATAATTTTCAACATGGGAATACCTTGAGAAGCCCCTCCTCTAACCATACCATCTGGAAAGTAACTCAGCTTAAGGTAGTCAGTTGAATCTTGGTCCATAAAATTCTCAGAGGCTCCAATATCCACCAAAATAGTTGTGCTAGTTTCCTAAAGAGGATAAAAGTGTAGCAGTTAATAAAAAATAACCCAAATGATCTTTATTCATAGCAGAAAATGCCAACACTTCACCACTAAACTCTTCTTCAAAGCCTAGCATACCCTCAGGATATGTTTCTGCATTAAAAAGGAGAGGGATATTTGTCCACTCTTACTACTGAGGCCACATATCCCTCCATATCTTCAGCAACTGCACAAATGTTTTTATATTGTAGTTGTAACATCTTCTCCACCTCCTGGGTTTCACAGATCATGGTTGTTGTCAAGCGTGGGTTTTCTGGAGTAATCTAATACACTGAAATGGGTTCCATATCTGAGCCATATAGGAAGAAACATGGCTTGGTAGGGTATATGGAAAAATCATCATAAAATGCGTTTTGGGCCAAAAATGACCCTATGTCCATTTTGACAATGAGTTGTATAATGTTATCCAAGGCCAACACCACCAGGCCCTTCATCAATGATCCCACCTGCACCATCTGAATTCAGTAACAAAGAAAAAACAAATTTTTGGCATTAATTTTATTAAATTTGGTGAAATTTTGGGGAATCATGACTATTGAAATACAAAGCATCTGTATTCACCAGGTATGTGCAAGAAGGGTAAGTACTTTCCAGTTAAAGGTAGTGAGAATAGTGCCAGAATTCTCCAACCCTTAGCAAAATGCAAAAGCAGTGATAAGCCCCAATGTGGCTGTGACCACCAACTGGTGCACATCATGTGCACTTCACAAAAGTCTCACACAGAAAATATTTGTGCATGTAAAGTTAAGAGGTTGATCATCTAATGTTAAGAGAGTCTCTATAACTCTTCAGTTCCCAGCTTGGCAGTGCATGAAGTACTGGACTAAAGTAAGGGAACTTGTTGTCAAAGTAAAATTAAAAATAGCCCAGCAGAGGGAGCTGGAGCTAAGAAAACATAGGGTGAAGGTGTTGAGCACTGTTTATGTAATACTAACTTAAGCAATCTTCAGAACCTGGTTGTGGCCCAGAACGCTGTTAATAACCAAGTTTGGTACAGGAGTAGAATGCACTGGTGACCAGGTTTAGAGGAAAACTGGTAGGACCAGTAATGTACCTGAGGCTGTGATAATTTTAAATAAAATAATTCAGCTAACACAGCGCAAGACCTCCTCAATGAGGTCCATGCATAAGTGCACCCAAGTTAACATATATAAAAAATGTAAAATGATTATGGGTTTTATTTGGAAAGATGACCAATGAGAAACGTTGGTCTCAAGCAAAGATACTTAAGCCAACTTGGGGAAATTTTGGATTGGCAGAAGTGGTAAAAGCCTTGTTGCACCAATAGGCACACACTTCTGTCTGAAAGGGTCACATACCTTATGATTGACTTTACTTGAGTAATTTACTGAAGTTGAACCTGAACTGAGCTCACAATTTTGTAAATGAAATAGGTTTTGAACCCCATTACTTGATTAACCAAATTGTCCCAATCATCATTAAATCAAAGCTCATTCATTTTAACTCCAGAGCGAAACAGGGAACTGGGCTTTAAGCGCCTCACTTGTACCAACCTAGCATACCTAGCCTGTACCCAGCATTGATCCAAGGTGTGCTTGAGATCAGAAAGGGCCTAAAGTTTCACCTTCTGGACCTCCTGCCACCCAGCCTTATTCCTGCTTTTAGTACCCTCTATAAGGTCATGTAAACATAACGAGTTTGGTGTGCATTTTGCTTTACAGATTTATATGGAAACATAATATAGACTGTTTAGGACGTTTCTTCATTTTGTTGGGTCACTTGGCTTTGTTGTCACACCCTTGGCCTGTGTCTTTCTTCCCAGAAGCCTCCTGCACATCAGTTTCTCTGACACTATCACTGGCAGTAATAGATTCCAACTATTGTCAAAAATTAACTGAAGATTGCAGTAAATCCATTATTTTAAAAGTATAAAATACTGATTTTGAAGTTGATAATTGGTAGGTTATACCTTATTCACTATTACTCTAAAAAATGTACAAAGCACACATCAATGTTAAGTAGTGCATTGGGTTGGGACCATCTAGTACTAAAAAAATGTTAAGTAGTGCAATTTGGATAAATCAATCAAGTACATTGCAAATATGTCAACAAAGAAAGTGATATGGCAGTTTTTTAATTAAGAAATGTAATGGCATCTTTCAATAAAATTGACCAATATAAATTGGGATGCTACATTAGTAGCAATGAAGTAGTATGGCACATGTTATCATTTCTAATATCAGAATGATATTCAACAGTTATTTATTTAGCAGTGCACTTAAAAATAGACAGTGCATGTACTTCACAACATAAAATGTACATGCAAGAGCATTGTTACCACCACTAACAATGTTGACTGCATTTTTCTCATTATGTGGGGATAAACTGTTTGCAAATATTTTACTTCACTCTGAAGTGATAACATACTACACATTGAATGCATTAGCAAAAAAGTTTTAACATTACAAACAAAGTTTAGCAGTTAAACTTTTCTCTCTCGTTGCAATCACTTTTGCAACTTATTCAATTCAAGTCTGATTCTAGTTTGATAATCTCACAGAGGAGATTAGTCTGCGCCCATGTCATGGAGCAGTTGGGCAAGTAAGGTAAGAGGAGCAGGTGGTAGGCCCGCGGCCTCAAATTTTCAAAAACGCCTCAGAGAAACTGGCAGAATGGAAAAAAATAAAAAACTGGTGGTCACTATTTCCCCAGAAATCCTCACTTGGCAAGCATGATGCAACCAGTACATCAAAACGCCACACTCCCAACCACTCTCATTGGTGAAATATAGTGTCCATGTGTTTCTGGACATCCAACAAACAGCTCTATGAGAAAAATTTTGTAGGGATGTGCACACTTTTTTCCTGACTGCAGTATATGTCGCACCTCACTCCATGTCATGCGGTTAGCTGGACCTTGGTTTCAAAAACAAGGAGGCAGCAGATGAAGCTGCTGCAGTGCGTGTAGTGATTTACCTCCCAAAGGGCAATGGGTCATCAAAACCAAATGCACCAGATGGACAAAATCCAACCAAATTTTCCTCACATTTGACTTTTTTGCCTACTATAGTAAAATGTGCCATTTTGGAGCAGCACCTGAAAGATGGTCTCACCATTTATGGCAAAATACAATCTTTTGAGATGCAACACTTTACGCTGATGCCACACCTGTGCATCAGCAAAGCCATCACAGTTCTGACCCCAACTTAGGAGATTGTGAAGGACCTAACCCAGATCCTACACTCCACATATATTGATATTGAAGGGCATACCACCCACCCTTTCCAGGTAACCGTGGACAGCGCACCCCCCATCTTCACCCACTGTGATGTGTTCAGCTATAAGGCACATGCATGCCCCACTAAGGAGGGCGTCACATTCCAAGAGCACCCCTCGGCGGCCATGGCCAGCGGAGAGGCGCACTATGAACCAACTGCAAGCACCAAAGAGGCTTTCCCGTGGGGAGCACAAGGTTGCTACCTACTGGTAAAACCTATTTCCCCACAAGAGTGGAAGAAGGCCAAGCAGGCCCGCAGGGCCGCGGCCAAGGAAGCGGCCAAAGTCACCACTGCTATCCCACACTCCCAACGCCAGGAGGACATCAAAACTTTCATGGCAGAAGCAACTCAGGAATCCATCAACCAATCAGATTGGGAGCCCATGCCAATTGGGCCACCCAATCTGAGGATCTGATGGGTGACTCAATCTCACCTGATCTTTGCAACCAAGCTCCGGTTGAAACTGACTTGGGATCCAACCTACCTGAAAATTTTTTTTGACCTGCTTGTTGGTGCACCAAACTCATCCGCACCATAAAAAATTTGTTCAATGTTGGGGAAACAAAAAGCAAAGGAAAAAGCCAATTTGAACCTTTCTGCTAAAATCAACAAAACTACCAATAGCATTGCTGCAAACACCCGCGCTGCCATGAAGGCCCATGGGGATCTAGAGGAGGCTAGTGGGCCCGGGTGCCCACCCCCTCACACCTAAGGTGCAATGGGGGAGACCTTCACTTTAGGGACGTTGAATATCACCAGACTCAAGGCCTCACCATCCTGGGCTAGGAAACTGAGTTTTTTACAAAAAAATTTACCCATGGATATCCTGGCCATCCAGGAGTCCCACTGTCTGCAAGGTTCTGAGAATGCTTGGAAAACCATGCTCCTCCCATCCCTATCCTTTTGGTCAGAGCACTGTGGGGTGCTAGTTCAGAAAAACAATTTTTTCAGATTTTTATCGTTGGAATCCTTCCTAAATGGCTGAGTCCTCATTGTCACTTTCTCATGGGCCGACGTGGCACATAATATCATCAACATCTATGCCCCAACCTGATCACAAGAGTGTCAGGAATTTTTCTTGTCAGTCAAATCCCTCCCATTCCCCAGACCCTTTTGTAGTCAGCGATATGAACTGTTGACTAAACACACCCATGGACCATTGGCCTTCTTCCTCCCACGCCCCCCAGGGTCACGTAGAACTTCACATTCTAAAGGCCACCCTTGGGTTAATGTATGTGCTGCTGCAGTGATCCCCGCTGCTCAAAAATGTGATGTGCCCCCACGTCCACAACAGCCAATTAAGGTTCATGACCCGCATTGACCTTATCCTTACACTGGCAAAATTCCAACCCCACATATCCCACTTTAAAACAACAAAAATGGAATTCTCTGACCACTGACTGGTCTTGATAACCTACCACCTACCTGTCACAGCGGCTAAGGCCCCACATTGGTGCAAACTCCACCCTCCCAAACTTGCATCACCAGGATTTTCCACTTGGGTGGAATCAGCAACTTTAAGCAAAAGAGTTTGTTACACCATTTTGCGCAGACCCCATCTCCACATGGGCAGCCTTCAAAGAGGATACCATCTGCCACTCTCGCCACCTCTCCTCCTGATGCTCACAAGCCACATTGGCCATCATTTCGCGCACTCTGGCAGAGTTGGCACACCTGGAGTCCAACATCCCAGCTACAGGATACAGCCCTGCATGGGGATGAAAGTGGGCGGAAGCAGCTGCCCACCTCAACGCGCTAGAAAGGCAATGCAAACATCAGGTTTGTGTTCAGTACAGGGCCAAACGCATTACAGAGGGTGACAAGTGCACTGCATATTTTTTTAAAAAATTTTCGCACCATGCCAGAGCATGGCCTGCACACAGGTGCAAAGATCAGATGATTCCATCGTGGATATGCCAGCTGAAGTGGCAATTGAAATACAAAAGTATTACTCTGAGTTATACTGATCTGATCCAATTTAGCCAGCCAAAGTGGCGGAATTTTTGACTGAACCCAAATTTGCACCATTTCCCAATACCCAGAAATAATGAATTTGATTACTCCAAATGAACTATGGACAGCCATCCGCAGTGCACCAAATAGAAAATGCCCAGGCCCAGATGGCATTCCATATGAATTCTATAAGAAGTACTTCCAAATATATATCCCCACTGTTGCTTGCCTCACTTAACCAAAGCCTTCTGAAAACGCGCCTCCTACCAGGAGGACAAGAGGCCTTCACCATCACACTCTTCAAGAAAGGGGACAAGCTAGACTTAGCCAACTGGCGTCCCATTTCTTTAACTAACATGGATACAAAAAATTTTAACAAAAATCATGGCTAACCGCTTAGGGATTGTAGCATCTGCCACCATCTCCCCAGAACAATTTGGCTTCATACCCAGAAGGTCAATTTGGGACAACGTGCACTCTGTGGCTAATGCATGCCAGTCCACAGCTTCTGGAACACTTGTATTCTTGGACCAACGGAAGACCTATGATAGAGTAAACTGGGAATACCTCAGAGCCTTCCTCCATCAATTACGCCTACCCCCTCGCTTCATCAACTGGGTAATGCTGCTCACAGAATCTGCAACAATGGCAGTGCGTGGCCCTGGCTTTCTAATGGATGTAGTCCACCCTCAAAGGGGCTTGTGACAAGGGGACCCCCTTAGCCCACTCTTATAAAACTTCAGCCTTGACCCACTACTTCAAGATGTGAACGCCCAACTCACTGGGGTCCATGTGCCAGGCCAAGCCCCAGTCAAAATGATGGCGTTTGCAGATGACTGTGTGGTTGGGGTGTTTAATAATAAAGATGCACGTGCACTTGAAGCTCTCATCCAGGAGTATTCCAAGGTAAGTAATGCTGCAATGAACGCTTCCAAAACTGAAATATCCTCCTTGGTCGGTATCAAACCTGCTGGGCCCCAGTGACCAGTGCCCAGCCCAGCCCATCTGCTCACACATGTGTTCGCCCTCCCAGCTCACCCCACACCACCCCACTGGTGCTCCCCTTCATGACACGCCCTATCATAGGGCTAGTCCGCCATCTGGGCGTGTGGGTGGAGGCAGGCGGGTACGCATCAGCAGTAATGGAAAGTCATATTCTAGGCAACGTAACGAAGTGCATCGCCTCCCTCAGAGACCACCCTACTTCCCTTACTGGCAGGGTTGTTTTAGCCAACTCTATGCTCCTCTCCAAAGTATGGTTTGGAGCCCACGTCATCCCCTTCTCCCCAAGCTTTTTCAAATCCTAGTATGCCCTTATGCAAGGATGGCTATGGTCAGGCTGCCCACCACCAGTACAGCTAGAGGTCATGTTTGGCCCTCATCATCATGGTGGCATGGGCCTGCTTGACTTTAAAGCCCATGCTGCCAAGATCCTGGGCACCTGGATTGTGGCCAAGACCACCCCTACTCTCCCCTCCCAAAACTGGTCCCACGTGGCCTGCTCCAACTTCTCCCGCGCCTTGGGCCTTAACAATCCATTAAACCCTCACTCCTTGATGAAATACATGGCTTCACACCCATCGGCCACAGGTCCTCATGGGACTAAAACCTACTACAAACGGATCCTCCTCTCCATGCGGAGCGCTGAGTGGAGAATTCATATTTTTGGACACACAGTCCAGAGAGGCCGCCCCTCTCCTCAGTTCACACAAGAGGTACAGAGGCTACCCATCCAAGATGGCGTGATCCCCACATGTCCCCATGTCCTATTCAGGGTGGGCTACCTGGACATGATGGACATCCCTTACTCCATTGAGACCCAAAAGAATATCTGGAAATACGCACACCATCCTCTGTTGCAGCCTCAAATTCGTTCCCATGTGTGGCGCTGCCTGAGGTGGGTGTACCATACAGCTGAGCGCTCTAATGCTTTACACTCATCCTGCGTCACGTGTGGCCAGTATGGAACGCTGTTCCACTGCATGGATAAGTGTCCTACCTCTAAAGTGATATGGCGCGAAGTTCAACATCTGCTTGGCCAGGATCAAACACATCCCTTCAGTCTGTCTAGAGATATGTTTGCTTTATCAATGGCCTCCCCCCTTCCACCCTCCCTCCGTGCTCTGGTGGTTACAATTGCCATGTGGACTATCCACATGATTGTCTTGGATGCCATTGCAGGCTCCACCCCCACCCTCCCAGAAGTTTTCCACAGATTCTGGTCTCATTTGGTGGACCACTTTCAGGTGTGGATCTTTGGATACCTCCCACCGTGTCGTTGACAGCTGGTCTCCTCCTGGTTCCCAGTTTGGTTCATCAAATCAGACCCCTTCCTCCACACATGTTCGATAGAGGCTATGGCCCCTTCACACGTTCCCTCCCCCTCCCCATAGTGGCGTTCCCGCTGGCAACAAGAGATAGCATCGCTTCTTTAGAGTGCCTTCCCTGTTACTAAGTTTTGTTTCTTTCAGGTCAAAGTCAGAAGTATCCATCCCATGGTTGGCCTTCCTCACAATCTTTTTTTAATTTAAACAAAGTTTAGCAGTTTAAGGACATCCCAACTTATATTTGACTAATGCATTAGGCCATCTGTACACTGTTTACCTAAACAATGCAGAATGCTTTTACTTGCAATTATCATTAATTAACATACATGGAATGTTTTCCTTTCAAGAATTGAGAACCATAAATGGTCAAGTATGTGCCACTTATTATGAAGCTTACCAAGAATAAAACTTTATGAAAACAATGCACATTGAAACACTTCACTCACCGGTGCATCAAATACTACTCAACAACCACAAGTATGCATGTTATTTGCAATTAAATTAACAATATGCTTCCTATCTAATCCAAAAGATCTTTGGGAAAAATACAAAGACTACTAAGTTAAGACATCCTATACTGTTTGTGTGCAACAAATCAAAAACTGGACAGTTAATTTACACTAAATGTGTATAATGAGGTCTTGGTCTTGATTAAAGACACATGTTTGGCAATCACTAACAAAGCACTGGTACAATTGGGAAATGGCTGCGCCAAATTGATCTGCAAACAACCTTTTTGATTGCAATTTGCAACAAGAAAAACACTTTTTTTTAGTACTAGATGGTCCCAACCCAAGAAAAACACTTTGATATTGACAAATTGGGTATATTTGTTCAAATGAATCTTTATAAATTGATTCTTGAACAATGTATAGCATATGACAGAATTATGCATGCAATTACAAGCCAAAGTGGTGGATTATGTTTCCTAGGTATGCCCAGAGGCACATGCAAAACTTTTCTCATTTCACTTATTCTGGCAACTATACAATCATAAAAATATTGCACTGGAAATTGCATTATCAGAAGTTTAACTGAATGGATTCCTCCAATGTTTTAGCATAATTTGGGATGAAATGGCCAATCCTGGTAGAATAGCTTATTAACTGAATTTTGTGGTGCTTTGATGATTGTGTGTGATAAGTTGTTTCCTAAATTGGGTTGAGCTAAATCAGCATTCCACCAAGAAGAGAAGATAGGTTCAGTTTGAGACCAATCACTGGCTCCAAATTGGTATACAGATCACTGGTGACTAATAGCCAAGGTGATTCATTTATATTCATTTAAGTAAATATTTGTGGAACCTGACAATCCTGAATTTGAGGCAGCCAAAAAAGCTTCCAGCATCTCATATATATATTCAACTATTGCATGAGTAAGGCAATTATTCAAATAATTGACTACAACAAGTCAAAATGTATTATAGGCAAGAAGCAGAGATCTTTTGAGTTTACCAAGTGGCTGAGAGTGTTTCCAGAACATAATTTCTTAGTTGAATCCATATTTGATTATAATTTATTAGTAATTTATAAGGCACACTGGCGATTGAAGGCTGAGGATGAGCTAAAACCAATATTCATACATTGGGAAGGATGGGGCAAGAGGGTTGACACCAGAAAAAGTAAGTGCAGTGAAAGGAAGAGAGAGTGGTTGGCTGGAAGATATAGCAATGAGCTGATAGGCTGGCAATGGGTGCAGTAGCCCTTTTGCATATATAAATACCTGGCACTTTTAAATAAAGATCTCTCTTTGCCTATTCTCCCTTTTAATTTATGTTTATATTTTTTCTTATGGGTTAGAGTTTAGGCTGGGGGATCCCAGAATATTGCAAGTGACATGCTAAGGGGTCAGCCGCTCTGCTATCCTCATCCTCTAAAGCAAAATGGCAAGGGCTGACCAGTCTTTATACTGGTTGGCCTGCTGACCAGCAGAGTTTACTGTTGCCGGAAAAGTGATTTTTCTGACACAGATCATCTAAAATTGCAGCACCTTTTTTTGGATAGTGGTTGAACAGTGCATTTAGCATTAAATTTGCTTTTAAATATGCAAATCACTGAGACACCCACATGCAATATCAACAAAAAGTAAGGAATGGGTAAAGTACTCCAATCATGTCAACTCATCATATGGGATAAATGTACTATGGTGCACAAAAAAGCGTCGGAAGCCCTTTATCATACACTAAAATTTTGAGAAAATAAATGCTTTTTAGTAGCACACTCATTTTATTGTCTGGTGAATTTTGAAAAATTCTACCAGTTATACCATGTTCAACACCCACTGATAAACTTAATGCATGCCTCAAATCATCAGTTATATGGCAAAACGTACAGTAATTGACTTTGAAGACCAATATCTGTGTACAGCTACAACATGATGCATCTGCTAAACGTTTTACAAAATAATTTATGGTTGTTAAGAATAGGAAAATGGCAATTAATGAATTTACACAATGTATCACATTGCCAACAAACTTCAGTAAAATCACAGCAACCACAGATAAATTGAATAAAAAAGTTTCTTAAATATTGTATAAAATTACTAAAATCATCAGTGGCTAAGTGCATGTGCTATATTAGCAGCCAAAAACAATGATGTCACTGTTATCAATTTAGCATTATAAACAAAATACCAGATGAAGTGGCAACATATAAGTCCATCAATACTGTAATGACTCAAGATAAAGTTGTCAATTATCCAACTGAATTCTTAAATTCACTTGCTTTTCTAGGTATGCTGCTGCACGTTTTAACATTAAAAACTGGCATGACTATCATTTTTCTTCAAAACATCAATCCACTATAACTTTGCAACAAAACTAGGCTTTCAGTGAAAAATATGATGAACAATATCATAAAAGCTACAATTTTAAATGGAAAATTAAAAAAAGAATATGTACTGTTGCCATGCATACCAATGATTCTGCCAGATATGCCATTTGAATTCAAACTTTTGCAGTTTCTGAGTGACTTACATTTGCAATGACCATCAACAAAGTGCAGGGACAATTGCTACAAGTGTGTCAAGAGAGTGTCTGTAACTCTCTTGTTCCCAGCAAGGTGATGTGGGATGCAAACCCACATTGCTAGGGAATTAGCCGTTAAGAGGATGAGAAATGAGACACCTCAAATGGTGCCTGTGCAAAAGGTACCCCAGGCAAGGGTGTAAAGCGCAACATATAATACCAGGTAAGTAAGAAACATCCCAGCTTGAGTGGACCCCAGAGGGGAGTCCCTAATCAAGGGTAACTTGGTGCTAGTAGACTTGGGTGCCTCAATCTGGAGGGGACCTAAACAGCCCGAGAAAGCACCTGGGAATTGGTTAAATGGTGATAAAAGGTAGTGGCCCACATAGTTGGAGACCTCCCCAAGGAGGTCCACCACCAAGTTCACCCAAGGAACCATTTGGAAAAAACGTAAAATAATGGGTAAATTTATTTAAGAAAGTTGATAAACAAGGAATGTTGGTCACAAAAAACATATTTTAAGTGGGCTGGGGAAATTCAGGCTCTGCAGAAGTGCACCCAAGCCTTGACGCTCCAATAAACAAATGCTTCCATCCATTTTAGTAAAATACACTGAAAGTGCCTTCACTCGATTAATTGATTGAAGCCATATTTTACCTGAACTTAAAATTTCATAACTTGAACAAGATTTGAACCCTATCTCTCCAATTAACCAAATTGAACCATCTTTGTTTGTAACGTAAATTGTTTGTTTCAGCGCCTGGGCTGAGATAAGAGGCTGGGCGTTTTGCACCCCATTAGTATCAATCTGGGCATGCTTGGCTTGCACCCAGCGTTGATCTAAGGTGTGTTTCAGGTCAGGAAGAGCCTGAAGCTTCACCTTCTGGGCCTCCTGTCACCCAGCCTTATCTCTAGCATCAGTTCCCACTATTAAGTCATCTAACCATGACAAAGTGTGTGAACCAAAAAGTGAAAAATCTATGCTTCTTACATGGACAGCTGTATATAGCCTGCTCACACATCAGAAACCCTGATTTATTTATGTACACATAAGATGGAAAAATAAAAAATATTGTATATCCAAAAGCAAATTAATAAACATAATTAAAAAACAAGCACTTTCTTTCTTTGAGTGACATTGCAAGCATACCAGGTACTTATACTAAATATATTATCACTAAAACTTGAAAACTATGTGAACAAAGTTGTGGGCAACTGCTATTTATTTAAAAAGAAACCTACTTAAATTGAACTTTAAAATTAAACTAACATGTTTATTATGTACAACGCGAAACTCCTATGCAAAGCATGGGTATTCTGCTAGTTAAGTTTATAAAGGTGTTTTGACATTGGTATAAAATAGCTGGGCATTTGTACAAAAAAGCATATATTTTTACAATCTAAGTGGTTCAAAATCTAAAGTCTGTTTTGAAAAGTTATCAATCCAATTGTTAACAATCTGAATATTGCTTACTTTCCAGATTGCTGGCCTACTTGTCAATTATACTGAACTAATGGATAAAACCACCAGAGTTGCTTAGGTTTGTGTCTGTACATTCTAAATAATTAAATTACTTCACATAATAGATAACTTTTAGCCAAGAAGTTAAAAAAATTTATAATGTATACATAAGACATAATCATTGTGTAATGTCATTCAATGATAACACTAATGGGAGTGGTGTAAATATAAGTCTAGTTTATTTGATGGCAAATGATTTTGCTAAGAAGTTGAAAATTTATTTAATTTTTATTTAAGAGGTTATAGTTGAGTGGTTTTAAATTAAAATTGCTCTGTTTTTATTAGTTTGATTTTTAATTTTATAATTTGCCAAACTTGGCATTATGGCTATTGTCAGGTTCACTTACTTCCAGATGGTTTCACATATATTGATTGGCTGGATGTTATACTTTTTATTTTATATCTATGACATTTGTCAGACATCCAGTTTTACATTATTCCCATACTCTGATAGGAAAGGAACTCTAAATTGACAGGATAAAAGTTAAAGCAAAAATAAATTTGGAGTTGCTTGGTCTGATAACTTATGGCATTAGGATTGATTGGCTAGAAAGCCAAACTTGAGGGATATAAGTTGTCTATATCATAAATCAATGGTGACATAGCCAAGTGAATTAAAAATAAAACTTGCACAATTTGATTAGCTTTATTTAATGAAACTTTAATTAAGACATTGAGGAAAAATGTTGATCTTAATTAGGTAAATCAATTACAATCTGATTAGTTTTAATCCATGTTTTAGAGGTAAATGATAAGAAATTATGATAAAATCATAGTATGCCAGTAAATGAAATATTATAAATACTTTTATCCAATATTAGCTCTAAAATTCATACATGCTCTTAAGTTTTTTACTATTAAGCAAAAGTTTATATTTTTGTCAACCTATTACTACCAAATGAGTTGACAAACTTCCATTAGGTATCTAGTGTAATTAATTATAAACCTTTGGTAATTTATCTAAGAACTAATATAATATTTAATTAATTTAAATTTCAAGTAAAGAAGTATTATGTATTTTTATCATGGTGATTATCTGATAGAATAAGGAATATCTTTATAATAAATATTAAAGACATGGAAAAAAATAAAAAAAGTATTTTGTTGCCATATTTCTTAAAAGTTATCTGTATTAGTTTAAAGATTTTATTAAATAATATTCCATTATCACACTGATAAAAGTATAAAAATTACATAGGAATCAGGTTAGTGGATTTTGGGGCTTATTGGACAATTGTTAGTTTCTTAAAATATTATTATATAGATAGATAATCTACTAAGTAGGAAAATGTAATAGATAATTTATTTATGTAGACAAAGAGTTAATATATATAGTTTATTATATAAATAAATAATTAATTGGCATCTTTATCCTAATTTAAGGAAGATAGTAGTCAAGTGCTATTCTTATCTAAATTAATATTCATTGATTATTTTAAGCTTTATTAGCCTCCTTTAAAGTAAAGATAAATTTCAATGTATTTATACTAGTATTGTAAAAAAAGTTTTTCAATAATAACTTTGTTTATTTATTTTATATTGATGAATCCCCCCTTGGGTTAGGACCATCTAGTACTAAAAATAATAACTTTATTTATCTTTAAACCATTTGCTTCCAAATAAAGAGGTTAACCTTCTTTTGGTTTTTTTGTTATGAGGATGTAAAATTTTAAAATTAGTTCAGTAGTTTGAGTTTACTGCAGACAACCTAAGCTCTAGAATTTTTAT